>JADRCD010242572.1:0-14647 GCA_019843815.1 Montemys delectorum
ATCACAATGGCCCTATCAATCTACACCCGCTGTCAATCCCACAAACACCATGCTCTTTAAAAGTAAAACTGTTTTGGCTCTGAATGCACACTGTTCTTGGCACAGTGCCCAGTAGTCATTAAGTGCTTGCTGAAGAAGACCGTGAGAAGGAAAGTAAGAGGGGAAAAAAAGCACAGGAATAAAAAGAAAGGGAAAGATTTTTAACAAAGGAAGTAAAGAGAGGCAGAAACAAGGAAAGAAAGAGATGGAAATGAAGGTGGGCAGGAGAGAAGGGAGAAGGAAAGGAAACCCAAGCTCACATGTGAGAACGTGTTTTATAAATTTCACATTGCCTCATACCTCTGAGACCCCATTCATCTTCACTGAAATATGCTGATAAGTTTGCCTTTTTGAGTTCAAGGCAAGACTGCTTTTCTTAAAGCCTTCTTCAGACATCCAGACTCACTAACATCCTCTGTAAGATAAGTCTATGACCACCTACCTCAAAGTAGATTCTCCTGGCCAGCTCTTCTCTGTTCTAGTAGGATCAATAACTAATCTGGGTGACAAATTACTATTAAATACAACCAGAAAAAAAATGCCCAAGTTCACATAGAAACAAATTTCAAAGTCTCTCTAGAATTGTAGTCTCCTGGAACATCCAAAGGCCCTGTAGGATCTGGAGGATTAAGAAGATGGAGTGTGGGTTGATTCTGAGACCAACTGCATCTGTGTGTGATGGTGGTGGTGGAGGCACTTCTAGAAATAGTGTTCTCATTTATGTAGTAGAAATTGAACTTCCAAATCAACATGAACGAGTTTTTAGATAAAGTTGTAAATGTCAATTGCTGCTATGGTTTCAGTACTACGGCTGCTTCTGATTGCTTGATGGTTCTGAAGCTGCCTTGCACTGTAATAATCGCACTTTGCAAATTGCACCTGAGGCATTACCATACATGATAAGGCTCTTAATTGGTGTTTTAGAATAATCATTTGAAAACAACTTCCTTGGAAAGAATACTTTCAATAGAAGAGAGATCACATAAGCTCCAGTTCTATCTTTTAGAATCAGTATGATAACTGCTTCTCTCCTTCCCTAACCATGAATAAACTCAATAACTTCATAGTTCTACGTTTTAAAGGCACCCTAATACTCTGGAATCTTTGGTTTTCTTTTTCAAAACTTCCCTGGTCTCTCTGTGTCTCTGTCTCTTTCTGTCTCTTTGTCTCCATCTCAGTCTTTGTGTCTGTGCCTTTCTGTCTCTCAATCTTCCCCTCACTCATACTTTCTCTCTGTGTCTCTCTCTATGCCTCTCTGTGTGTCTCTGTCTCTGCATGTCTCTATCTCTCCGTCTCTCTGTCTCTGTCTCTCTCTGTGTATGTGTGTGGGTGTGTGTGGGTGTGTCTAACTAGCTTTCTCATCTTTACAAAGCAGTATCAGCAGATTAGAGAGATGCAGTGGAGGTGATTTAGAATCAATATGCTCTTGACCTTGCCCAAGTCTTAAATAAGTATTTGAATTTGAATGGAATTAAGAATGAATATGAAGGAGAGAAGGTGAAATTTAGAAGTAGCAGTGAACCTGGAACTTCTTCTTAAAGACAACTGTCTGAAACTCAGTAAGTAGCTTTCATTTTCACTATAGTTTTTCATTATGAGATTCTAATAAAATTTAAAGCATAAAAAGCAAAACAAAAACCAAGCTAATCTTTATCATCAAGAGACTTATTTATATTTTCATGATGGAGTAAAACTTATTGAGTGGAAGAAGAAAATACAATCCATATGCTATAATAATCTACTTGGGGAGTCATAATAAAATTCCAACAATGGAGTCACATGACAGAAATTTATTTCCTCACATGCTAAGGGAGGAAATACTCATGGTTAGAGCCCACAGGTTTCATGTTCTAGGGAAGCTTTTCCTCCTGACGTCAGATAACATCTTGTCTCACTTATGTCAGTACACCAGACCCAGCTGCACTGTGGATTTGAATTTCATGTGTAAACCTTGGGCACAGGGCACAGTCATACAGGGTAGCCAAAGGACTATTCTTCAGGAGCATCTTCTTTAAGTTACATATGACAGGTTTTCAATTACACTCCAGGCTGGTTCACAATGATACGTTTTTACAAGTATCTGCTTCCCTTGCCATACCAATCCCACCTGCTCCTTGTACCTTTTACGTTTGTTCTCTAACAAGTTGTTTATTAGCACTGGTATGTCTCTAAAGGGATGGAGATCCCTCTGGTTGAGAAGACATCTTTTCAGCTCTGTGTAGCCATCTTTATTGAATATTCCCCATATCAATATTTTACCCCTTACCACTAAAAAGCTTCACACTTAATTTCTAGTCATTTTCATTGTTACAGGTGCAGTATAAGACTTTAACATCAGAAAAAATAAAACTCTTCCCTGGCTTCTCAGTATTCAGCATCAGAGAGGAAGCTGTGCAAACTTAGCTACACAATTTTATATTGGAAAGCACATACATTTATGAAGGGCGCAGTGGTTGACACAGAGCCTTTAGGAAGTAGGATTCATAAACTGACACATGAGCTTCTCTGCACATAACAGTCCAGTATATGGTGTCAAAACCATATATCTTCAAACCCTCTTCTAGTCCTGCTTCTAGATAGAATTATTCCAGAATGGACACAAATCCAAAGAACAATAAGAAAAACAGGAGTGATCTTGTATGCTTAGACATATTATAAGAAAAAGGGAAGACAGGTTTTTGCTTTGTTTATGTTATAGATCGGAAGTTTGTATGATACATTCCCTTCTCAATTTTGTATGCTTAAATTTTCAAATGTGATAGCACGAACATTGGGATTAGGAAAGAATGTCACCCCAATGAATGTGTTGTCACTTAACTCTCTAGCTTCTGCTACCAGATTGTTGATAGAGTAAGAATGTGGGTTTCTGAAAAAACAGAAACTAGATACCAAATATACCAGTGCCTACTAGTACCAAGGACTTCTCAGCAGACAGAGCTAGGAGGACTGTGTTTCTGTGTTTACATGCCATGAACTCTGTTCATTTGCTTTGCCAGCCTGAACCAAGAAAGAGAGGCTGATTATGTCTATTGTCTCTTGAGGAGTCTTATAAATAATCACAGCAATTATACAAACTATGGTTTAGTTGAAATAATATACTATGTGATGCTCCCTAAGTATTAATTATTGTATTTAATATTTTAAAATTCTAACATGTGCTGTTTCAGATTCCAGTGTTGCTGAGAGTCTCCCCTCTCTGGTGGGAATAAAATAACTTTGAGTCCAATAAACAGTGGAACTTGGACTTGATGAAATAGAGAATGTTCACCGGAGCTGGGTGCCTGAAATTCAGTGCAATACTTGGGGTTAGTTATAATGTTTATCCTATTATACTGACAGACAACTGTTATAAGAAGTTTAATTAGCTAACATCATCATACCTAGGAAGTAGAGAATAGAGTGATCATCATGTAAAGGGATTATATGGCTTTTTTTTAGGAAGAAAGAAAAGTACTTTCTTTTATTCTTCTTAGTCTTTTTTATTGGTTGTTTTATTAATTTACATTCCAAATGTTATCCTCCTTCCTGGTTTCCCCTCTGCAAACACCCTATCCCCTCCTCCCTCCCCCTTCACCCCTGCTTCTATGAGGGTGCTCACCCACCAACCCACCCACTCCTGCCTCAGCACCCTAGCATTCCCTTATGCTAGCTCATCGAGCCTTCACAGGACCAATGTGTCGAAGAATACAAATTGACCCATTCTTATGTAGCTTTTTGAGAGTGGGGTTTAACTTCTTCTCAACCTCACTCAGTCCAGAAAACTCTATTGGATGGCAACTTCATGTCTCTTCAGCTATGTTAGTGGTGCATTCCTCAAGTGTCCTCTCTAAGTCAACATTGCACACATATTAACCTCTGCACTAACTCAACTCCTGTTGCTGCCTGACTGGGCTAAATGATGTTGGCATGTAGCCCTCTGAGCTGCTAAGATCTTTCTTGTCATTGTCTGTGAGGTAACTACAAGATGTGAAGAGTGGGATCTATACATTGAACAAGAACTTATGAATATGAAGTGACTTTAGACTTACTTGGTATTGTATTGGAGAGCTGATAGGTTGTGGGAAAGCTTTATATGCAAATCTAAAAGGTCAAAGATGTCCTTGTTCAAAGAATGACATCTTTTCCTGATAAGTATCCCTGATTGCGCAATTTCTGCTTCAGAAAAATGAGATTTGAAGCTACATGACATTGAGAGATACACTTACTAACTCAGAGCCTTGGTGCTTTCTTTTCTAAGCTAAGATGATAGTAAGGACTACTGACCTGAAGGTACTGCCTGTGAGATCTTTAACAAATGCCACCAGTGTTTGGCACACCTTTCCCCATGAGCCATTGCCAGTTTAGCTCTGTGAACAATGGCACTGCCTCTTGAGATCTATGTGCTTCCCTTTCCCTTTTGTAGTTTCTTCTGCTTTATTTCACCCAGCACAATTCACTAACCTTGGATTAAGCTGTGAGTCAATTCTTCCCCTTATTGACTGCTTTCAATCAAGTATACACTGCATCTTAGGAACATTCTGCCTTCTGAGTACTTTGACAGTCTCACTAACTCTAGCTTCATTCAGAGCACCATCACCTCTTGGGTTAATCTCATGTTTGAAAATAACTATCCTTCTAGTACTCATGTCTCCAAAATGATTCTCTAGCCCATGTTATAAATGTGACCATTCTAATCTGCCACTGAAAATATTTTATGAATGTCCATTGCTTAATAGTGGCTAACATTTGCTAAATGTTTAAAACTTTAAAGTACTCTAAGGTTCATATTAATGCCATTCTTATATAGCAAGAGCTTTGAAACACAGGACCATAATGATGCATACGTTCACAGAATGTGAATTGATTTTAATTTTTTCAATAGAAATGTATTATCCCATATGCACTTGTTAACAAATAATTAAAACATGCATTTTTTTATACATAGTGGCCCCAGAGAATTTGCGCTGCTTTCTTCTGTTATTCACTTCCTAGGATAATCATCTTCCATTTTCCTCTGACTCCTGGCACAATGAAGTCTTCTCTCTTAGTATTCCAACATATGCACTAAATGTACTAATCATTATATTATGATGCAACATACAGTGATGTGGATGTGAGAGTAGGTAGATGATAGCTAGATGAATGTATAGATAGATATAGGTTGGTTGTCAAATAGTAGACAGATAGGAAAATATATAGATTGATGGATGGATGGATAGATGACAGATAGGCAGACAGACAGACAGATAGAAGAATGATAAATACAGAAATAGATGACAGACAGATTAATTAATATATAGATAATAAAAGAAAAATGTGTGTATGCATGTATTCTTTTCTCTTTGAAAATAAATAGACTCATAATGAGAATAATTATGGAAATAGTACCTACAATGCCATCAATGTAAAGTCACAATCTCTACTCAAAGAGAATATGACATAGTTGTTGCTTTATTCTGGCAGAATAAATATAGATGACTATGATCTAGATGCACAAGTTTAGTCTGTCCAAAATGCCATATTTCATAGATAATAATGTCATGAAGTTTTTATGGTAACAGAATAAAGAAATTCACAAATTAAAGTACCTTCAAAATACTTTGGTATAAACATCAGGTAGGCTGGTTACCATAAAGTAGGACAAGCTCTCATTTTGGCCTTACATACAACCTGATGACATTACTAGCCTTTAGATTGATAGAAACTTAGAGTCTGCTTGTACATCCCAAAATGGTTTATCTAATAGTCAAAAGGATTTATGTTAGTTCAAACATGGAGGTGCATCATGAATAACTATTAAAGATAACCTGATATAATTTGGTTCAATGCATAACATATGATAGATCCCTACAACTACAGAATTTGTAGCCAGTTAGTCTTTTAGAGTTTAACACAGGTGTGATTTTTTTCTAACAATTTCAGTTCACAATGCCATGATAATAACAGCAGATAAGTCAAAGAACAGATGATGTCTGTTAGAAATGTAAATGAGGCAACTCTCAGTGAGATGACCTTTAACTAACTAGAGAGCCATGAAGTCCAATTAAATGTCTGTTTTTTGCCTACAAGATATAAGTGTTACTATTGCACCACTGAGGATATCTCGTTGGGCTGGTCACTGTTGCGTCTTATAGACTTTATGGTTGAGTAGGACTGTTTATTGCCTTTTTCCCTTGACAGCTTGAATAACACCTTTAGGTGCTATGAAAGCTAGTCTTCAGAGAGACAGCTTCCAAATCTGTTCCAGTTCAATCACACCAGGTCCTCTGTCCAAAGTATGTGGTATCATCAATTTCTGGAAGACAACCAAGAACAACAGAAACAACCTACATTGTTTAAGAAGCTTCTTGGATTCCTCTAAACCACTGTTAAAGGGGAAATGTCTTATGGATGACACTGGGATTTTCATTAGTCTGTGGAACTTCGAGGAGCATTATCACTTCAAGTGATTTAACTTCACTCAAATCATATGTATATAAACACAAATATACAATATAAATCATACATAAATATAAAAACATATATGAAGAAGAAAAAAACCCACAGAATGGACAAAACCTATGCTACTCTATTCCTGATAGAGAATATAATTTACCGAATTTAAAAATAACTCAAAAACAAAGAATCAGTATTACAAATGACTTAAGTGTTGTTGTTTTCCATATCTATACCAACAGTTGTCCCTTTGAAAAAACTGAGGCCCTCCTCAGGTGCAGCTACCTGGGAGTGAGCACTGCAGGCCAAACGGGGTTGCGTGTGCGCGAGGGTCAGGAGCATTGAAAGATGGATACTACAATGGTGAATTTGTGGACTTTGAGCAGCTTGTGTGCCAGTTGGAGATTATCAATGAAGGAAATGAAAGCATTGAATTCATTCAGGTTGTGAAGGACTTGGAGGACTTCTGAAAGAAATGTCAAAGAACCAACCAGGAGCTGGAGAAATTCAAAGATCTGTTGTTGAAATCAGAGACTGGGCAGAGCGCTCTGGACATTAAGCTGAAGCATGCCCGTAATCAAGTGGATGTGCAGTTGAAACGGAGACAGCGAGCTGAGGCAAAATGTGCAAAGCTGGAACAACACATTCACCTGTTTCGAGATATACTCATGTGTGACACATCTGGCAGAATTCAGCTAAGCGAGGAACAAAAATCAGCTCTGACTTTTCTCAACAGAGGCCAAGCAAGCATCCAGTGGCAAGGCTAGGAACAATAGACTGTCAAAGATTGGTGAATCTGGTTCCATTTTATCGGGTATCAGCTTTGACAAAACTGATGAATCACTGGACTGGGATTCTTCTTTGGGGAAGAATTTCAAAATGAAAAAATGAGAAAAGAGGAGCTCCAACAGTAGAAAGTTCATCGACGGCCCTCCTGGCCCTGTGAAGAAAACGTGTTCCATTGGCTCTAGTAGACCAGGCAAATGAATCAATAGTTACAAAAACTACAGTGACTGTTCCCAGTGATGGTGGACCCGTCGAAGCTATGTTTACTATCGAGACATTCACATCCTGGACCAGGACCTTTACAACCTGTGAACAGTGACTCCTCTCTGACCTGCAGGCCACTGGAGCCAAGAACTGAAACAAACAATTTGGGTACACCTCAGAATAATGGAGGCATGCGCATGCACGACTTTGTTTCAAAGACAGTTATTAAACCTAATTCTTGTGTTGCGTGTGAAAAGCGGGTCAAGTTTGGCAAGCTGTCTCTGAAGTGTCAAGATTGTCATTTGGTCTCTCATCCAGAATGTCGGGACTGATGCCCCTTTTCCTGCATTTCCCTGCTGCGGGAACTCCGGTTAAGATTGGAGAGGGAATGCTGGCAGATTTTGTGCCACAGACTTCTCCAATGATCCCTGCTATTGTTGTCAGCTGAGTGAATGAGACTGAGCAGCGAGGCCTGACTGAGGCACGCTTATACAGGATCTCAGGCTGTGACTGGACAGTAAAAGAACTGAAAGAGAAATTCCTTAAAGTGAAAACTGTGCCTCTCCTCTGCAAAGTGGACGATATCCATACCATCTGCAGCCTCCTGAAAGAGTTCCTTCAAAACCCCAGAGAACCCCTTCTGACCTTTTTGGCTAAGCAAGGCCTTCATAGAATCAGAATAGATAACAGACGAAGACAACAGCTCAGCTGCCATGTACCAGGCAGTCTGGGAGCTGCCCCAGGCCAACAGGGACACACTAACCTTCCTCATGATCTACCTGCAGAAAGTGGCTCAGAGTCTGAACACTAAGATAGATATTGCCAATCTAGCTTAAAGTCTTTGGCCATACAATAGTTGCCCATTCTGTGCCTAATCCAGATCCATTGACAATGTTCCAGGACATCAAACGTCAGCTCAAGGTTGTAGAGTGCCTGCTCTCACTGCCCCTGGAGTACTGGAATCAGTTCATGATGGTGGACCAAGAGAACATTGACAGTCAGTGTGGCAGTGGAAACTCAACCCCAGGGACACCAGACATTAAAATGAGCTTATTGGGGCCTGTAACCACTCCTGAATTCCAGCTTGTCAAGACTCCTTTATCAAGTTCCCTGTCTCAGAGATTGTCCCAGGAGTACAACCAGATTTGGAAATAAGAGCAAATCTGCTTCCAATTTAGGTCAACAGGGCAAGTTTTTCCCTTCTCCATACCTCAAGTAAAACTGTGTCTGCCTACTGTCCCAGTGTCCACTTACGGAAGGAGACACACCTGTTTGCTCTTCAGCCTCCTGTGTAATTACTACTTTTAGCATTTTTAAGGATTTAAATAAAGTTGAATGTATATGAGAAAAAAGAAAAAACTTAGGCAGTATGACTTATGTTGAAATCCTTGATCCACTTGGAGTTCAGTTTTGTGCAAGATGAGAGATAAGGATTTAGTTCTGTCCTAATAGATGTTCCCAGTACTATTGGCTAAGGATGCTGTTTTTTTCTTATTGGCCCTCTTGTCAAAAATCAGGTAACAATAGTAATGTGGTCTTGTATGCTGTTTTCATTACAGTAACTATACGATATTTTGAAACTGACATTAGTAATACCTCTAGTAGTATTTTTAATTATCCATGCTGACTTTGGTTATCCAGTATCTTTTGTGTTTCCATACAAATTTTGATGTTTTATTCAAAAGTTTTTGAGGAACTTTATTGGATGTTTGATAAGGATTATGCTAAATTTGCAGTATGCTTTGTAGGAATAGGAATTTCACAATATTAATACTATTCAGCCATGAGCATGGCAGCTCTTTCCATCTTCTGGTATGATCTTTAATTTCTTTCCTCAGAGTCTTAAATTTTTATTGTATAAGTCTTGAGTGTCAATGGTTATGTTCATTCCAAGATATTTTATTCTAGTTTTTTCTTGGTATGCTGTCATTTGTATATAGTAAGACTACTATACAGTGCAGCAACTACAAAAATCAGTGTGGTGGTTACTCAAAAACTTAGAAATAAAACTGCTACATGATCCAAAACTGTAACTCTTTAAGATATTCCTAAAGAAATTTATACCCTACTATAGAGATGCATGCAGCCTACAGAATTGAAAAACATTTTTTATCAACTACACATCAGATAAGGGACTAATGTCCAAAGTACATAAAGAACACAAAAAACTTGATATCAAGAAAACAAGCAACCAAATTTAAAAGACAGTAAAGATCTAAACAGAATTTTTGAAAGGAGAAGCACAAATGGTTGAGAAACACTTAGGGAAATGATCATCATTCTCAGTCATCAGGGAAATAAAATCTAAACTACTTTGAGATTTTATCCTAAACCTGTCAGGATAGCTAAGATCAAAATCACGAATGAAAGCTTATGATGTCAAAGATGTGGAGCAAGGGGAATACTCCCCCATTTCTGGTAGAAGTGCAAACTTGCACAGCCACTACAGAAATATGTATGGTGGTTCCACCGGAAGATAGTTATCAATCCTCATCAAGATTCATCTATACCATTCTAGAGCATATACCCAAAGGACGCTCCAACCTACCCCTGAGACATTTGCTCAACTATATTCATTGCTTCTCAATTCAAAATAACCAGAAATTTGAAACAACCTAGATGCCCTTCAAAAAAAAGAATGGACCAAAGGTGAAACCAAAAACTACTGTTGTAAAGGTAAATGAAAAATAAATAGATAGATAAATAAAAGGAACAATAAAATATCTCCTAATGACATTCTTCTATACTCTTATCATCATCTTGATTGTTTATCATCAGAGAAGCTTCCTCCTGCAGCAGATAGAAACAAATACGAAGATCCACAGCCAGAATTTATGCAAAGAGTGTAAAACCTTAGAACACTCAGATCTAAGTGGGATGTCTCCATCAAATTCCTCCCTTAGAGCTTGGGGATCCCCACTAAAGGGGAGGAGGAAGGAGTTTAAGAGCCAGAGCACATGGAGGACACCAAGAAAACAAGACCTCTATATTAGGAAGCTCATTGCACAGAGGCGGAGGCAGCATGCACAGGACCTGTGGGAGTCTGCAGAAGATGCGGTCCTAGAGCTGAAAGGAGAAGTGGACACATACGCCCATCCCTAACCCAAAAGCAACCTCCAACTGATAACCACTTGCAAATGAAAATTTAGTTTCACTGAAGGGAGTATCAATGGGGAAACAAACTACTGTAAAGGTAGGCAGGTAGGCTGCATGCCCAGTGGCAGATGGCCAACAAAATAAGCTCAGTGGCATTTTTGCAAGTTCCTCATAATATCATGTTAGGGCCTTTCCTTTTTATAAATTTTAACTTTTTATTACTTTTTTATTTTATAAACTTTCTTTTTATCCAACATGTTCTTTGAGTATATATTTGGCTTCTAGGTTACCATTTTTTATGGGATTTCCAAATGAGCAAACAAGTGGGACTTTTGAGCCCTCTATCAGTTTTTTTTTATTTGTTTGTTTTTTCCAATCACAATGTGTTAGTTTTTATTTTATTCTATTTTATTATTATCCCTTAGAAGCCTATATTTCTTAATGAGAGACAGAACATGGGTGACTTCAGATGGAGGAGGAGGTGGGTGGATATGTGAAGGAGTCACGGGAGGAGAAACCATAGGTAATCAGAATATATTGTATGAGGAAGAACTATTTTCAATAAAAGAGAAAAAAATGTGGGAACTAAATGGGAGGAAATAAATGACTCAATAGAAAATTTGCTATGGATCAAAAAAAATTCTCAAATGAAGAAATAAAAATGGCTAAATGTTTGTTACTTTAGCAGTTAATAAAGTGCAAACTAACTCTAATTAAAAGGTTCAAGATCAAGAAAACAGCTTATAGAAAATGCTGGTGTGAGTGTGGAGAAAAGGTGACCATTGTCACTGCTGGTAGGAATGCTAACTGATATAATCATGGAAATAACTGTGGGGATAATTGAAAAAGTTAGGTTATTTCTACCATAAGACACAGTAATCCCACTTGGCATTTGCCAAAGGACATGACATCAAATTCCTCAGCCGTATTCATTGCTCTCTGTTCAAGTAGTCAGGGAAGGGAAACAACCTAAATGTTCTTCAGCTGATGAACAGATAATAAACGTGTGCTACATAATGTAAAACTACATTCTATTCAGCTGTCGAGAAGACGAAACCATAAAATTTACTGGTAAATGTATAAAAATCTAAAATGTTATATGGAGTAAGGCCTCTGGGGGTCTTTAAATAAGACATTTATGAGACAAATGCTGCACTCTCTTTCCTGTTTGTGGATACTAGCCCTCAACCTTTACATGTGAAGGTCACCTGAAGAAACAAGAAAAGTGAAAAATTATCATAAAAGGAGTGCTAATCTCACGATGAATGATAGTAAGACAAAATTCCTACGAAGAGAGAAATGGGGAAAATAGGAAAAGGACTTTTGCTCGCAATCTTCAAGGGAGAGGAAGGGAGGAGAATAAACAACACTAAAGATGTTTGCAAGAACCTTGGGGAATCTATTATTTTATTTTTACTTCTCATCTCGTGTAAAGTGCTCTTGAGGTTTGGGTCCCTTGTATATCCCGCTTAAAAATGTTCACCTAAGGTCCACATCGACACATCTATCGATAGTTGAACCGGATATTTGTGTAAGCTATGCAGCAACAGTGAGTCAGCAATGTATACCTTGCCTTGCTTCTCCATTACACTCAAAAAATTTTAATGCATCTCAAGGATTATATTTCCTCATCCCATCATGTAGTCACGGGGCATATCCAGCAATTGTGCTATTGAATGGGAAATACTGTTACATTAGACACATCCTTCCAATGTCTAAATGGAAAGAAGCTATAAGATAGTGAGGGCATCAGGGGAAATTATTTCTAGAACTCTGGAAATTGACTAAAAATTTTCTTATTTTACATTTCCTTGTGAATAATCAATTGGCCATGACAGTAAGCAAATATCATTATGAGTCAGTCAGCCAGTGTTTCGTTCGTACTCAGAATGTTGATGAGTGTAACTACAAAAGGCAACTGGCTGAACTTAGCTAACTTAACTACAGATATCTACACCAGCTTCAGTAACTTTAGCTCTTTTCTCTCACCCTTATGTCTAACTCTTCCGGGAAACTACGACTAACCAGCCATCTTGAAGAGTCTATTACTAGGTAGCTTCCATCTTTGAAGAGAATAAGGATACTCTGTTTGGGGGTGTGGGGGAGTGGAGAGATCAAACATAAAAAAAGGCATAAGTAAGAAGGCTGTTGTGGAATGGAGTAGCCCAGAAATCAACACATAGTCATGTCAGGTCAATTTCAGTTTACCTATGTATTTTTCTGGATCTCAAAAAAAAAAAAAAAAAAAAAAAGTGGAGAAGAGATTCTGTGTGTACTCATCCCTCATCCTAGTGAATTTGATAGGCCAGTAAAACCTTGCAACATATGTTTTAAAGGTATGGCTTTCCTAATACCTATCAGTGGATGCCACAAAAATGGTTATCAATTTGCCACTGTGCAATTCCTCCTGTAAATAAGAAAACCTCGCACCTAACAACTTTAGTTCTGTTGGCAACTAGTTTGTATGTTTAATGATTGATTTTGCTATATTAAAAAGAACAATATGCAAGCAGACAATGTAAGAATATATAATTTCAAAGCAAAAAATGTGGATTAAGAGTAAACCCAAACCAGCATGACTGCTAGGAACCAAGTGTGATTGGCGTGAAATTCCCAAATAATTAATAAAATATTATATTGGGGAAAAACTCATACATGTAATATTATATATTTCAGTATATACAACATAAAATATATAATAATTATTTAGACATTATATATGATATTTTATATGTACATAATTTATATATAATTTTACATACATATGCATATACATATTTTTTTAAGAATGAAGAGTAAAGGCCAAAGGAGGAACCATCATGCCAGCAGGCATCCATGGGAGCAATTGCCTTATGGGTACCACAATGTTCCACAACAGGAAGGATGAGGAACTCTTAGAAAGAGGCTGGTCATGCACATTCTGCTCAGCGGTAGAGTCTCATGTTTTTAAGAAGCCTGATTTCCTCTAAACTCTAGGGAGCTGGGCCTAGACTAAAGGAAAATGCTGATTTCTTGGTTTTGTTACTATTTTAATTAAGAGATAATTGTGTATATGTATGGTGCAGAGTGTAATGTTTTGGTATGTGTTTGCATTGTAGAATGATTAAATTAATTAACATAGTCATCACCTCACATAATTATTTTTCATAGTGAGAACATTTAAAATGTACCCTCAGCACTTTTCAAATGTGCATTATTATTAATTAAAGTCATCATGACATACAATGGACTGCTACTGATTCTCCTTCCTTCTAACTAAAGCTCTGCCCCCTTTGACGAGCATCTTCACATTGCTCTCGGTCACAGCCCCTAATGGTCACCATTTACTCTCTGCTCCTATGAGCTTAGTTTTTTAAAATTCAACATGTGAGGAAGATTGTGCAGGATTTCTGTTTTCATTCCAGACTCATTTGTTGAATGTGGTAACCCTCTTTTAAAGGTACTTTTATGTTCTGCTACATAGTTTTACCACATTTAAAGTCTGTTCTTCTACTGATAGATTGCAGATTAATTTAATTGTTTAATAATTATCAATAATGATTTCATATACACAAGAGTGCTGATATCTCATTAAGAATTTAATTGCATTTTCCCTAAAAATCTGTATAATATTAAGACTGATGGGTCATAATGTAATGCTACTGATAATTTTTAAACATCTCCATATTATATTGGCTACACTAATTATTACTACGACCCTGAATACAAAATTATTCACCTTTCTCTGCATCCTCACCAACACTTGTTATATCTCACCTTTTTATATATCTACCTGAAAATGTGTTAGGCATTACCATATCTAGTTTCTAATTTGCATTTATCATATAATAGTGAGGTTAAGAATTTTTTCATATAAATTGTTATGGGCAAACTGTGAAAGCAGAGATAAATGTGTCTCTTTCTTTTTACAATTCATTAAATACAATAAATTCACAAAATGCAATGGTTTTAATCTTAATAATTTGTCAGATAATCCTACCAGTCACAATTTGGTAGAGTTGAACACAGGTCTTTATTTTTAATTTCCATCTTATTTAAAATATAGGCAGAGTATACAGTGCCTCTCTCTCTCTCTCTCTCTCTCTCTCTCTCTCTCTCTCTCTCTCTC
>JADRCD010242573.1:0-12602 GCA_019843815.1 Montemys delectorum
ATCACAATGGCCCTATCAATCTACACCCGCTGTCAATCCCACAAACATCATGCTCTTTAAAAGTAAAACTGTTTTGGCTCTGAATGCACACTGTTCTTGGCACAGTGCCCAGTAGTCATTAAGTGCTTGCTGAAGAAGACCGTGAGAAGGAAAGTAAGAGGGGAAAAAAAAGCACAGGAATAAAAAGAAAGGGAAAGATTTTTAACAAAGGAAGTAAAGAAAGGCAGAAACAAGGAAAGAAAGAGATGGAAATGAAGGCGGGTAGGAGAGAAGGGAGAAGGAAAGGAAACCCAAGCTCACATGTGAGAACGTGTTTTATAAATTTCACATTGCCTCATACCTCTGAGACCCCATTCATCTTCACTGAAATATGCTGATAAGTTTGCCTTTTTGAGTTCAAGGCAAGACTGCTTTTCTTAAAGCCTTCTTCAGACATCCAGACTCACTAACATCCTCTGTAAGATAAGTCTATGACCACCTACCTCAAAGTAGATTCTCCTGGCCAGCTCTTCTCTGTTCTAGTAGGATCAATAACTAATCTGGGTGACAAATTACTATTAAATACAACCAGAAAAAAAAATGCCCAAGTTCACATAGAAACAAATTTCAAAGTCTCTCTAGAATTGTAGTCTCCTGGAACATCCAAAGGCCCTGTAGGATCTGGAGGATTAAGAAGATGGAGTGTGGGTTGATTCTGAGACCAACTGCATCTGTGTGTGATGGTGGTGGTGGAGGCACTTCTAGAAATAGTGTTCTCATTTATGTAGTAGAAATTGAACTTCCAAATCAACATGAACGAGTTTTTAGATAAAGTTGTAAATGTCAATTGCTGCTATGGTTTCAGTACTACGGCTGCTTCTGATTGCTTGATGGTTCTGAAGCTGCCTTGCACTGTAATAATCGCACTTTGCAAATTGCACCTGAGGCATTACCATACATGATAAGGCTCTTAATTGGTGTTTTAGAATAATCATTTGAAAACAACTTCCTTGGAAAGAATACTTTCAATAGAAGAGAGATCACATAAGCTCCAGTTCTATCTTTTAGAATCAGTATGATAACTGCTTCTCTCCTTCCCTAACCATGAATAAACTCAATAACTTCATAGTTCTACGTTTTAAAGGCACCCTAATACTCTGGAATCTTTGGTTTTCTTTTTCAAAACTTCCCTGGTCTCTCTGTGTCTCTGTCTCTTTCTGTCTCTTTGTCTCCATCTCAGTCTTTGTGTCTGTGCCTTTCTGTCTCTCACTCTTCCCCTCACTCATACTTTCTCTCTGTGTCTCTCTCTATGCCTCTCTGTGTGTCTCTGTCTCTGCATGTCTCTATCTCTCTGTCTCTCTGTCTCTGTCTCTCTCTGTGTATGTGTGTGGGTGTGTGTGGGTGTGTCTAACTAGCTTTCTCATCTTTACAAAGCAGTATTAGCAGATTAGAGAGATGCAGTGGAGGTGATTTAGAATCAATATGCTCTTGACCTTGCCCAAGTCTTAAATAAGTATTTGAATTTGAATGGAATTAAGAATGAATATGAAGGAGAGAAGGTGAAATTTAGAAGTAGCAGTGAACCTGGAACTTCTTCTTAAAGACAACTGTCTGAAACTCAGTAAGTAGCTTTCATTTTCACTATAGTTTTTCATTATGAGATTCTAATAAAATTTAAAGCATAAAAAGCAAAACAAAAACCAAGCTAATCTTTATCATCAAGAGACTTATTTATATTTTCATGATGGAGTAAAACTTATTGAGTGGAAGAAGAAAATACAATCCATATGCTATAATAATCTACTTGGGGAGTCATAATAAAATTCCAACAATGGAGTCACATAACAGAAATTTATTTCCTCACATGCTAAGGGAGGAAATACTCATGGTTAGAGTCCACAGGTTTCGTGTTCTAGGGAAGCTTTTCCTCCTGACGTCAGATAACATCTTGTATCACTTATGTCAGTGCACCAGACCCAGCTGCACTGTGGATTTGAATTTCATGTGTAAACCTTGGGCACAGGGCACAGTCATACAGGGTAGCCAAAGGACTATTCTTCAGGAGCATCTTCTTTAAGTTACATATGACAGGTTTTCAATTACACTCCAGGCTGGTTCACAATGATACGTTTTTACAAGTATCTGCTTCCCTTGCCATACCAATCCCACCTGCTCCTTGTACCTTTTACGTTTGTTCTCTAACAAGTTGTTTATTAGCACTGGTATGTCTCTAAAGGGATGGAGATCCTTCTGGTTGAGAAGACATCTTTTCAGCTCTGTGTAGCCATCTTTATTGAATATTCCCCATATCAATATTTTACCCCTTACCACTAAAAAGCTTCACACTTAATTTCTAGTCATTTTCATTGTTACAGGTGCAGTATAAGACTTTAACATCAGAAAAAATAAAACTCTTCCCTGGCTTCTCAGTATTCAGCATCACAGAGGAAGCTGTGCAAACTTAGCTACACAATTTTATATTGGAAAGCACATACATTTATGAAGGGTGCAGTGGTTGACACAGAGCCTTTAGGAAGTAGGATTCATAAACCGACACATGAGCTTCTCTGCGCATAGCAGTCCAGTATATGGTGTCAAAACTATATATCTTCAAACCCTCTTCTAGTCCTGCTTCTAGGTAGAATTATTCCAGAATGGACACAAATCCAAAGAAAAATAAGAAAAACAGGAATGATCTTGTATGCTTAGACATATTATAAGAAAAAGGGAAGACAGGTTTTTGCTTTGTTTATGTTATAGATCAGAAGTTTGTATGATACATTCCCATCTCAATTTTGTATGCTTAAATTTTCAAATGTGATAGCATGAGCATTGGGATTAGGAAAGAATGTCACCCCAATAAATGTGTTGTCACTTAACTCTCTAGCTTCTGCTACCAGATTGTTGATAGAGTAAGAATGTGGGTTTCTGAAAAAACAGAAACTAGATACCAAATATACCAGTGCCTACTAGTACCAAGGACTTCTCAGCAGACAGAGCTAGGAGGACTGTGTTTCTGTGTTTACATACCATGAACTCTGTTCATTTGCTTTAGCAGCCTGAACCAAGAAAGACAGGCTGATTGTGTCTATTGTCTCTTGAGGAGTCTTATAAATAATCACAGCAATTATACAAACTATGGTTTAATTGAAATAATATACTATGTGATGCTCCCTAAGTATTAATTATTGTATTTAATATTTTAAAATTCTAACATGTGCTGTTTCAGATTCCAGTGTTGCTGAGAGTCTCCCCTCTCTGGTGGGAATAAAATAACTTTGAGTCCAATAAACAGTGGAACTTGGACTTGATGAAATAGAGAATGTTCACCAGAGCTGGGTGCCTGAAATTCAGTGCAATACTTGGGGTTAGTTATAATGTTTATCCTATTATACTGACAGACAACTGTTATAAGAAGTTTAATTAGCTAACATCATCATACCTAGGAAGTAGAGAATAGAGTGATCATCATGTAAAGGGATTATATGGCTTTTTTTTAGGAAGAAAGAAAAGTACTTTCTTTTATTCTTCTTAGTCTTTTTTATTGGTTGTTTTATTAATTTACATTCCAAATGTTATCCTCCTTCCTGGTTTCCCCTCTGCAAACACCCTATCCCCTCCTCCCTCCCCCTTCACCCCTGCTTCTATGAGGGTGCTCACCCACCAACCCACCCACTCCTGCCTCAGCACCCTAGCATTCCCTTATGCTAGCTCATCGAGCCTTCACAGGACCAATGTGTCGAAGAATACAAATTGACCCATTCTTATGTAGCTTTTTGAGAGTGGGGTTTAACTTCTTCTCAACCTCACTCAGTCCAGAAAACTCTATTGGATGGCAACTTCATGTCTCTTCAGCTATGTTAGTGGTGCATTCCTCAAGTGTCCTCTCTAAGTCAACATTGCACACATATTAACCTCTGCACTAACTCAACTCCTGTTGCTGCCTGACTGGGCTAAATGATGTTGGCATGTAGCCCTCTGAGCTGCTAAGATCTTTCTTGTCATTGTCTGTGAGGTAACTACAAGATGTGAAGAGTGGGATCTATACATTGAATAAGAACTTATGAATATGAAGTGACTTTAGACTTACTTGGTATTGTATTGGAGAGCTGATAGGTTGTGGGAAAGCTTTATATGCAAATCTAAAAGGTCAAAGATGTCCTTGTTCAAAGAATGACATCTTTTCCTGATAAGTATCCCTGATTGCGCAATTTCTGCTTCAGAAAAATGAGATTTGAAGCTACATGACATTGAGAGATACACTTACTAACTCAGAGCCTTGGTGCTTTCTTTTCTAAGCTAAGATGATAGTAAGGACTACTGACCTGAAGGTACTGCCTGTGAGATCTTTAACAAATGCCACCAGTGTTTGGCACACCTTTCCCCATGAGCCATTGCCAGTTTAGCTCTGTGAACAATGGCACCGCCTCTTGAGATCTATGTGCTTCCCTTTCCCTTTTGTAGTTTCTTTTGCTTTATTTCACCCAGCACAATTCACTAACCTTGGATTAAGCTGTGAGTCAATTCTTCCCCTTATTGACTGCTTTCAATCAAGTATACACTGCATCTTAGGAACATTCTGCCTTCTGAGTACTTTGACAGTCTCACTAACTATAGCTTCATTCAGAGCACCATCACCTCTTGGGTTAATCTCATGTTTGAAAATAACTATCCTTCTAGTACTCATGTCTCCAAAATGATTCTCTAGCCCATGTTATAAATGTGACCATTCTAATCTGCCACTGAAAATATTTTATGAATGTCCATTGCTTAATAGTGGCTAACATTTGCTAAATGTTTAAAACTTTAAAGTACTCTAAGGTTCATATTAATGCCATTCTTATATAGCAAGAGCTTTGAAACACAGGACCATAATGATGCATACGTTCACAGAATGTGAATTGATTTTAATTTTTTCAATAGAAATGTATTATCCCATATGCACTTGTTAACAAATAATTAAAACATGCATTTTTTTATACATAGTGGCCCCAGAGAATTTGCGCTGCTTTCTTCTGTTATTCACTTCCTAGGATAATCATCTTCCATTTTCCTCTGACTCCTGGCACAATGAAGTCTTCTCTCTTAGTATTCCAACATATGCACTAAATGTACTAATCATTATATTATGATGCAACATACAGTGATGTGGATGTGAGAGTAGGTAGATGATAGCTAGATGAATGTATAGATAGATATAGGTTGGTTGTCAAATAGTAGACAGATAGGAAAATATATAGATTAATGGATGGATGGATAGATGACAGATAGGCAGACAGACAGACAGATAGAAGAATGATAAATACAGAAATAGATGACAGACAGATTAATTAATATATAGATAATAAAAGAAAAATGTGTGTATGCATGTATTCTTTTCTCTTTGAAAATAAATAGACTCATAATGAGAATAATTATGGAAATAGTACCTACAATGCCATCAATGTAAAGTCACAATCTCTACTCAAAGAGAATATGACATAGTTGTTGCTTTATTCTGGCAGAATAAATATAGATGACTATGATCTAGATGCACAAGTTTAGTCTGTCCAAAATGCCATATTTCATAGATAATAATGTCATGAAGTTTTTATGGTAACAGAATAAAGAAATTCACAAATTAAAGTACCTTCAAAATACTTTGGTATAAACATCAGGTAGGCTGGTTACCATAAAGTAGGACAAGCTCTCATTTTGGCCTTACATACAACCTGATGACATTACTAGCCTTTAGATTGATAGAAACTTAGAGTCTGCTTGTACATCCCAAAATGGTTTATCTAATAGTCAAAAGGATTTATGTTAGTTCAAACATGGAGGTGCATCATGAATAACTATTAAAGATAACCTGATATAATTTGGTTCAATGCATAACATATGATAGATCCCTACAACTACAGAATTTGTAGCCAGTTAGTCTTTTAGAGTTTAACACAGGTGTGATTTTTTTCTAACAATTTCAGTTCACAATGCCATGATAATAACAGCAGATAAGTCAAAGAACAGATGATGTCTGTTAGAAATGCAAATGAGGCAACTCTCAGTGAGATGACCTTTAACTAACTAGAGAGCCATGAAGTCCAATTAAATGTCTGTTTTTTGCCTACAAGATATAAGTGTTACTATTGCACCACTGAGGATATCTCGTTGGGCTGGTCACTGTTGCGTCTTATAGACTTTATGGTTGAGTAGGACTGTTTATTGCCTTTTTCCCTTGACAGCTTGAATAACACCTTTAGGTGCTATGAAAGCTAGTCTTCAGAGAGACAGCTTCCAAATCTGTTCCAGTTCAATCACACCAGGTCCTCTGTCCAAAGTATGTGGTATCATCAATTTCTGGAAGACAACCAAGAACAACAGAAACAACCTACATTGTTTAAGAAGCTTCTTGGATTCCTCTAAACCACTGTTAAAGGGGAAATGTCTTATGGATGACACTGGGATTTTCATTAGTCTGTGGAACTTCGAGGAGCATTATCACTTCAAGTGATTTAACTTCACTCAAATCATATGTATATAAACACAAATATACAATATAAATCATACATAAATATAAAAACATATATGAAGAAGAAAAAAACCCACAGAATGGACAAAACCTATGCTACTCTATTCCTGATAGAGAATATAATTTACCGAATTTAAAAATAACTCAAAAACAAAGAATCAGTATTACAAATGACTTAAGTGTTGTTGTTTTCCATATCTATACCAACAGTTGTCCCTTTGAAAAAACTGAGGCCCTCCTCAGGTGCAGCTACCTGGGAGTGAGCACCGCAGGCCAAACGGGGTTGCGTGTGCGCGAGGGTCAGGAGCGTTGAAAGATGGATACTACAATGGTGAATTTGTGGACTTTGAGCAGCTTGTGTGCCAGTTGGAGATTATCAATGAAGGAAATGAAAGCATTGAATTCATTCAGGTTGTGAAGGACTTGGAGGACTTCTGAAAGAAATGTCAAAGAACCAACCAGGAGCTGGAGAAATTCAAAGATCTGTTGTTGAAATCAGAGACTGGGCAGAGCGCTCTGGACATTAAGCTGAAGCATGCCCGTAATCAAGTGGATGTGCAGTTGAAACGGAGACAGCGAGCTGAGGCAAAATGTGCAAAGCTGGAACAACACATTCACCTGTTTCGAGATATACTCATGTGTGACACATCTGGCAGAATTCAGCTAAGCGAGGAACAAAAATCAGCTCTGACTTTTCTCAACAGAGGCCAAGCAAGCATCCAGTGGCAAGGCTAGGAACAATAGACTGTCAAAGATTGGTGAATCTGGTTCCATTTTATCAGGTATCAGCTTTGACAAAACTGATGAATCACTGGACTGGGATTCTTCTTTGGGGAAGAATTTCAAAATGAAAAAATGAGAAAAGAGGAGCTCCAACAGTAGAAAGTTCATCGATGGCCCTCCTGGCCCTATGAAGAAAACGTGTTCCATTGGCTCTAGTAGACCAGGCAAATGAATCAATAGTTACAAAAACTACAGTGACTGTTCCCAGTGATGGTGGACCCGTCGAAGCTATGTTTACTATCGAGACATTCACATCCTGGACCAGGACCTTTACAACCTGTGAACAGTGACTCCTCTCTGACCTGCAGGCCACTGGAGCCAAGAACTGAAACAAACAATTTGGGTACACCTCAGAATAATGGAGGCATGCGCATGCACGACTTTGTTTCAAAGACAGTTATTAAACCTAATTCTTGTGTTGCGTGTGAAAAGCGGGTCAAGTTTGGCAAGCTGTCTCTGAAGTGTCAAGACTGTCATTTGGTCTCTCATCCAGAATGTCGGGACTGATGCCCCTTTCCCTGCATTTCCCTGCTGCGGGAACTCCGGTTAAGATTGGAGAGGGAATGCTGGCAGATTTTGTGCCACAGACTTCTCCAATGATCCCTGCTATTGTTGTCAGCTGAGTGAATGAGACTGAGCAGCGAGGCCTGACTGAGGCACGCTTATACAGGATCTCAGGCTGTGACTGGACAGTAAAAGAACTGAAAGAGAAATTCCTTAAAGTGAAAACTGTGCCTCTCCTCTGCAAAGTGGACGATATCCATACCATCTGCAGCCTCCTGAAAGAGTTCCTTCAAAACCCCAGAGAACCCCTTCTGACCTTTTTGGCTAAGCAAGGCCTTCATAGAATCAGAATAGATAACAGACGAAGACAACAGCTCAGCTGCCATGTACCAGGCAGTCTGGGAGCTGCCCCAGGCCAACAGGGACACACTAACCTTCCTCGTGATCTACCTGCAGAAAGTGGCTCAGAGTCTGAACACTAAGATAGATATTGCCAATCTAGCTTAAAGTCTTTGGCCATACAATAGTTGCCCATTCTGTGCCTAATCCAGATCCATTGACAATGTTCCAGGACATCAAACGTCAGCTCAAGGTTGTAGAGTGCCTGCTCTCACTGCCCCTGGAGTACTGGAATCAGTTCATGATGGTGGACCAAGAGAACATTGACAGTCAGTGTGGCAGTGGAAACTCAACCCCAGGGACACCAGACATTAAAATGAGCTTATTGGGGCCTGTGACCACTCCTGAATTCCAGCTTGTCAAGACTCCTTTATCAAGTTCCCTGTCTCAGAGATTGTCCCAGGAGTACAACCAGATTTGGAAATAAGAGCAAATCTGCTTCCAATTTAGGTCAACAGGGCAAGTTTTTCCCTTCTCCATACCTCAAGTAAAACTGTGTCTGCCTACTGTCCCAGTGTCCACTTACGGAAGGAGACACACCTGTTTGCTCTTCAGCCTCCTGTGTATATATACTCAAAGAACATGTTGGATAAAAAGCAAGTTACCGTTTTTTATGGGATTTCCAAATGAGCAAACAAGTGGGACTTTTGAGCCCTCTATCAGTTTTTTTTATTTGTTTGTTTTTTCCAATCACAATGTGTTAGTTTTTATTTTATTCTATTTTATTATTATCCCTTAGAAGCCTATATTTCTTAATGAGAGACAGAACATGGGTGACTTCAGATGGAGGAGGAGGTGGGAGGATATGTGAAGGAGTCACGGGAGGAGAAACCATAGGTAATCAGAATATATTGTATGAGGAAGAACTATTTTCAATAAAAGAGAAAAAATGTGGGAACTAAATGGGAGGAAATAAATGACTCAATAGAAAATTTGCTATGGATCAAAAAAAATTCTCAAATGAAGAAATAAAAATGGCTAAATGTTTGTTACTTTAGCAGTTAATAAAGTGCAAACTAACTCTAATTAAAAGGTTCAAGATCAAGAAAACAGCTTATAGAAAATGCTGGTGTGAGTGTGGAGAAAAGGTGACCATTGTCACTGCTGGTAGGAATGCTAACTGATATAATCATGGAAATAACTGTGGGGATAATTGAAAAAGTTAGGTTATTTCTACCATAAGACACAGTAATCCCACTTGGCATTTGCCAAAGGACATGACATCAAATTCCTCAGCCGTATTCATTGCTCTCTGTTCAAGTAGTCAGGGAAGGGAAACAACCTAAATGTTCTTCAGCTGATGAACAGATAATAAACGTGTGCTACATAATGTAAAACTACATTCTATTCAGCTGTCGAGAAGACGAAACCATAAAATTTACTGGTAAATGTATAAAAATCTAAAATGTTATATGGAGTAAGGCCTTTGGGGTCTTTAAATAAGACATTTATGAGACAAATGCTGCACTCTCTTTCCTGTTTGTGGATACTAGCCCTCAACCTTTACATGTGAATGTCACCTGAAGAAACAAGAAAAGTGAAAAATTATCATAAAAGGAGTGCTAATCTCACGATGAATGATAGTAAGACAAAATTCCTATGAAGAGAGAAATGGGGAAAATAGGAAAAGGACTTTTGCTCGCAATCTTCAAGGGAGAGGAAGGGAGGAGAATAAACAACACTAAAGATGTTTGCAAGAACCTTGGGGAATCTATTATTTTGTTTTTACTTCTCATCTCGTTTAAAGTGCTCTTGAGGTGTGGGTCCCTTGTATATCCCGCTTAAGAATGTTCACCTAAGGTCCATATCGACACATCTATCGATAGTTGAACCGGATATTTGTGTAATCTATGAAGCAACAGTGAGTCAGCAATGTATACCTTGCCTTGCTTCTCCATTACACAAAAATTGCATCAAAAAATTTTAATGCATCTCAAGGATTATATTTCCTCATCCCATCATGTAGTCACGGGGCATATCCAGCAATTGTGCTATTGAATGGGAAATACTGTTACATTAGACACATCCTTCCAATGTCTAAATGGAAAGAAGCTATAAGATAGTGAGGGCATCAGGGGAAATTATTTCTAGAACTCTGGAAATTTACTAAAAATTTTCTTATTTTACATTTCCTTGTGAATAATCAATTGGCCATGACAGTAAGCAAATATCATTATGAGTCAGTCAGCCAGTGTTTCGTTCGTACTCAGAATGTTGATGAGTGTAACTACAAAAGGCAACTGGCTGAACTTAGCTAACTTAACTACAGATATCTACACCAGCTTCAGTAACTTTAGCTCTTTTCTCTCACCCTTATGTCTAACTCTTCCGGGAAACTACGACTAACCAGCCATCTTGAAGAGTCTATTACTAGGTAGCTTCCATCTTTGAAGAGAATAAGGATACTCTGTTTGGGGGTGTGGGGGAGTGGAGAGATCAAACATAAAAAAGGCATAAGTAAGAAGGCTGTTGTGGAATGGAGTAGCCCAGAAATCAACACATAGTCATGTCAGGTCAATTTCAGTTTACCTATGTATTTTTCTGGATCTCAAAAAAAAAAAAAAAAAAAAAAAGTGGAGAAGAGATTCTGTGTGTACTCATCCCTCATCCTAGTGAATTTGATAGGCCAGTAAAACCTTGCAACATATGTTTTAAAGGTATGGCTTTCCTAATACCTATCAGTGGATGCCACAAAAATGGTTATCAATTTGCCACTGTGCAATTCCTCCTGTAAATAAGAAAACCTCGCACCTAACAACTTTAGTTCTGTTGGCAACTAGTTTGTATGTTTAATGATTGATTTTGCTATATTAAAAAGAACAATATGCAAGCAGACAATGTAAGAATATATAATTTCAAAGCAAAAAATGTGGATTAAGAGTAAACCCAAACCAGCATGACTGCTAGGAACCAAGTGTGATTGGCGTGAAATTCCCAAATAATTAATAAAATATTATATTGGGGAAAAACTCATACATGTAATATTATATATTTCAGTATATACAACATAAAATATATAATAATTATTTAGACATTATATATGATATTTTATATGTACATAATTTATATATAATTTTACATACATATGCATATACATATTTTTTTAAGAATGAAGAGTAAAGGCCAAAGGAGGAACCATCATGCCAGCAGGCATCCATGGGAGCAATTGCCTTATGGGTACCACAATGTTCCACAACAGGAAGGATGAGGAACTCTTAGAAAGAGGCTGGTCATGCACATTCTGCTCAGCGGTAGAGTCTCATGTTTTTAAGAAGCCTGATTTCCTCTAAACTCTAGGGAGCTGGGCCTAGACTAAAGGAAAATGCTGATTTCTTGGTTTTGTTACTATTTTAATTAAGAGATAATTGTGTATATGTATGGTGCAGAGTGTAATGTTTTGGTATGTGTTTGCATTGTAGAATGATTAAATTAATTAACATAGTCATCACCTCACATAATTATTTTTCATAGTGAGAACATTTAAAATGTACCCTCAGCACTTTTCAAATGTGCATTATTATTAATTAAAGTCATCATGACATACAATGGACTGCTACTGATTCTCCTTCCTTCTAACTAAAGCTCTGCCCCCTTTGACGAGCATCTTCACATTGCTCTCGGTCACAGCCCCTAATGGCCACCATTTACTCTCTGCTCCTATGAGCTTAGTTTTTTAAAATTCAACATGTGAGGAAGATTGTGCAGGATTTCTGTTTTCATTCCAGACTCATTTGTTGAATGTGGTAACCCTCTTTTAAAGGTACTTTTATGTTCTGCTACATAGTTTTACCACATTTAAAGTCTGTTCTTCTACTGATAGATCGCAGATTAATTTAATTGTTTAATAATTATCAATAATGATTTCATATACACAAGAGTGCTGATATCTCATTAAGAATTTAATTGCATTTTCCCTAAAAATCTGTATAATATTAAGACTGATGGGTCATAATGTAATGCTACTGATAATTTTTAAACATCTCCATATTATATTGGCTACACTAATTATTACTACGACCCTGAATACAAAATTATTCACCTTTCTCTGCATCCTCACCAACACTTGTTATATCTCACCTTTTTATATATCTACCTGAAAATGTGTTAGGCATTACCATATCTAGTTTCTAATTTGCATTTATCATATAATAGTGAGGTTAAGAATTTTTTCATATAAATTGTTATGGGCAAACTGTGAAAGCAGAGATAAATGTGTCTCTTTCTTTTTACAATTCATTAAATACAATAAATTCACAAAATGCAATGGTTTTAATCTTAATAATTTGTCAGATAATCCTACCAGTCACAATTTGGTAGAGTTGAACACAGGTCTTTATTTTTAATTTCCATCTTATTTAAAATATAGGCAGAGTATACAGTGCCTCTCTCTCTCTCTCTCTCTCTCTCTCTCTCTCTCTCTCTCTCTCTC
>JADRCD010242576.1:0-10965 GCA_019843815.1 Montemys delectorum
GAACTCCACAGGCTTGATCTGTACAATAGGCCAATGTATGCATGCTCGTATCCCAGCTTTACAGCTAAGAAGACAGGTGCAGAGGGTGTGATCTGCCTGCATGGATGTCACGTGTAAAGGAGGGAAAGTCCAGCTCTGATATGATACTTTCCCTGCTACATCCACAGGATACTTACCCACACATAGCAATCAAGATCATATGGTTTGCTAAACCGTTCCTTGTGGCTAAAAGTAACAGATGCACAGAAGCCTTTAGATCATGTTTTTATAAAGCCACATTTCATTGTTAGTCTTGGTGGAGACCTCTTCCCTTAGCAACATTTCAAAGTGGCTAAGGCCGATAGGAAAGGAAGGGAGCTGATGGTACCATAAACTCATGTTGGGGAAAGGATAATCTCGTCTACAAACGGTCTTAGGTCAACTGCATATCCACATGCAGAAGAAGGAAAGAGTTGTTTACGTTACACTCAGAAATCAACTCTAAATATACTAAAGATTCAAACAGAATGCAAAGCTACTAGGAGACAACAAAGAGGGAAACTTTCAAGCTATTGGTATGGGTAATGATTTTTTTTAGATACAAATCTAAGGGTATAGGCAATAAACGCAAGAATAGAAGGGACTGCATCATCAATCCAAAGCCAAAGCCAAAGAAGCAATCAACAAGATAATTGATACTTGACAGGCTAATGATATCTATGAAACCAGGTTGTGCTGGCTAGATTTTATATCAACTTGACCCAAGCCAGCATCAGTCATCAGAGAGGAGGGAGCCTCAACTGAGAAACTATGCCAATAAGATCAGGCCATAGGCAAGCCTTCAGAGCATTTTCTTGCGTTGTGGTTGATGTGGGTCTAGTCCACTGGTGATGGTGATATTCTGGCTGGGTGTATTGGATGCTATAAGAAAACAGGCTGAGCAAGCCATGGGGGCAGGCCAGTAATCAGCACCCCTCCATAGCCTCTACATCAGCTCCTGCCTCCAGGTTTTCACCCAGTTTGAATTCCTGCCTTAGCTTCCCTCGATGGACTGAGATTCAGTACATATAAGCCAAACAAACCTTTTACTTCCCAAGTCTCTTTTATTCATGACGTTTCATCATAACAATATTAACCCCACTATGACAGAGGTTCAGACCCAAAGTATATAAGGAGCTCAATACTAAGAAAAGACATAATCCAATTAAAAAATGACCGAAACACATGAATAGATATTTCTGAATAGAAAACATAAATGGCCAAGAGATGTATGAAGAAACATTCAGCATCACCTATCATCAAAGAGATGTCAATTCTCAAAACTATGAAAGATTAAAAAACGGTTGGTCAAGATATAGAGAAAGGGGAAGTAGAGAGTACCATGCTTGCAAATGTA
This sequence comes from Montemys delectorum, assembly GCA_019843815.1. Lineage (NCBI taxonomy): Eukaryota > Metazoa > Chordata > Mammalia > Rodentia > Muridae > Montemys > Montemys delectorum. Next base: position 1,376 of record JADRCD010242576.1, read on the forward strand.
GATTAGTAAAGGCATTGTGGAAGACTGCAGAAATCCCTTAGAAAAGTAAAATAGTATTGTCATAGTCAATTAATGTATAAAAGAGACATCTGTACCCTCACATTAATAACTAAGACATGTAACTAACCCAAGTGTCCATCAACAGAAGAATGTACAAACTATGAGACACACACACATAAGAGACAAAAACACCCCTCACAAACATGCACACACATGCTTCAGCTCAAAAAAAATAAGAAAATGTTTTCATTTGCAGCAATATGAATGATCCTGGACAATGATATACTGGTTAGTCAACTTGACATAACCTATAGCCATCTTGGAAAGGGATCTCTCCATTGAATAATTGATTTGAGCAGACTGGCCTGTGACCATGTCTGTGGAGGTCTGTCTGATGATTGATCTAGAAGGTCATAGTCTCTATAGGTAGCACTATCACTAGGCAGGTGGGCCTGGGCTATATTAGAGAGAAAGCAGAGAGTAAGGCAGAGAGAACCTGAGAGGAAGTCCCTAAGCAGCATTCATCCATGACTTCTGCTTCCATTTAACCTGCCTTCCTTCCGTGATGAGCTATGATCTGGAAGGATAAGATGAAATAATACCTGTTCTCCCCTAAGTTTAGGTCATAACGTTTATCAAAGCAACAGGAAGCACACCAGACTAGAACTTATGGTAAATGAACAGATATACAAATGGTCCGGTGCCCAACTATCTCACCTACATGTGGACTCTTTGAACGTTAGATTCATAGAAGTGGAAAGTAAAATATTGTTCCCAGAGGCTAGGAGTGAGGAGAGTGTTAGGGGGGTGTTGGCCAAAAAACATAAAAATTTCAATCCTACAGAAGATTAAGTCCAAGAGATCTGTGGTGCAACACTGTGAGGGTGGGTAACTTGTACTATAGTCTAGACCATTTCTGAGAATAGAATCTAGATAATCTCAATACAAAAAAAAAATAACCCATGAAAATGTTAGATGGGTTTATATAGTATAAAATATATATTTCAAAAATGTTTATGAGATAAGCCTATGTACATTTATTGGCAATTTAAAATGAATAACCTTTCAATAACGTAAACAAAGAAAGAAGGAAAGGAGAGAGGATTGGAGGAGCTGAAAGGGTGAGAGAAACAACTGCTTCCGAGAGCAAGGAGGGCAGAAAAAATGAGAAGAGGGTGTGTGAGCATCCTCCCTGAGATCCATTAGAAACACAGGTGAGAAGAGTCCAGGGTGTGCTCACTGACTGGACCTGCCTGTGTGCTGAACACTGTCACTGCCATGCACTGTGCCACATATGCCTGGAGCTGTCAGCACACAGCCCATTTTCTCCATCCTAGGACATCATTTCCTCATGTGCTACAGATTCCATTACTGTTTCAAAGTATAATTCTCTCAAAGTAGGAGTAAGTGCACACGTATCATCTGCTTCTTACTGCTACCATTTCCCAACGTGGCATTCCACGACGTAGTTATCCATTCAAAGATTACTGGGGATACAGGATGCTATGGGGAAAGAATGACCCTTGAAATCAGATAGTCCTGTACTGGGCCACGGCTTCTTTCTCAGCTCTCCCTGCCTTTTTTTAGAGAGAGCTCACCACAGTGGTTTTCTACAGCAGGTGGTAAATGACTGCTGTTGTTTTGATTGCAAGTTTCAATGCTCCAAAAACTCTATGAGATCTTAAGAGGGCTGGGGTAAGTCAGCCAGTGTCCTGTCTATTAAGGGCTCACTACGCAGTCAAGGAACATGATACTACGATTGAGAACATAGTTTTGGCCTGAAATGCTTGGGCCCAAGTCCAAGCTTTGGCTACACTTAACCTTTTTATGTCTCTTTTTATAATTTATAAAATTAAAATGATACCAGCAGCCTGTTTTGTAGGCCTAATAAGAGAACTGTGATTCAACTGCAGTGTTAGAACAGCATCTAACCCATAATAAAGGCTGAATAAGTGTTCAACAGGACTTCGTATGATAGAAGAGTGGAGTGTAAGTAATGAAAAATGTACAGTGGGGTGTGCTTTAACAGAGGAATAAATGAACCCAAGGGAAAAGGGCACCTCCCTAGGAATGCTCAGGAAAACATGACAAAGAGTACTTTTGCAAGCATGAGGAAAATGGCTGCAATACAGGGGAAAATAAAATAGTTCTTCAATGTCCCACAGGCCTGAAACCATCCATATCACTAGTGTAGAACAAATAATGATGATGGGTGAAGTGATGCAACTCATGGTAGTCCCAAACTCAGGCATCATTTATATCATTTATTCCGAGTAACAGCTTAAGAGACAGGGGTGAACATTGTTCCCACTGTACAGGCAAAAAAGCCAGAGCTCAGGTTTCACTGTGTGCGATGGAGTCTTTGGGGTTGTTTTTGTTTTGTTTCGTTTTGTTTTGTATCAAAGATTTATTTTTATTATTTTCTCCAACATAGTATTTTTATCGAGTTTTGGAAATTTCATATCATATACTCTGATCACACTCTCTTCCCGGTACTCCTGGTCCACCCCCATTCTCCCACCCTGTGACCCCCCCCCCAAACAAAAGAAGAAGAAAAAACAAAACAGCAGAGGTGTGACATCATCCTTTTCATTTGAGCTCACTTTGGAGACCAGATGGAGAAGGGGTGTAATAGAAGTCAATGTGAGTGAAGGCGAGGTGATGGGTAGGGATCGGTGCTGGGCTTGGTGGTAGGATGATGCTTAGGCATTATAGTTAGGGCTGGAGAATTTGTTCCTAGCTTAAGATATAGGTAAAGAGAGAAAATGGCAAAACTTGGAATCAGACTTAGATAGGAGACTTGAACATTAGAAGTGAGAAGGTTGTGAGGGCGAGGTATGGAGTGGAAATGATGATCAAGTTTGTTTGATCATATTACTTTTGAGGCAAATCAAACTCCTGCTTGGAGCAGGCAGGAGCACATTAGTTATCTTTCTTGCCACTCTGACAAAAGGCCCGATGGAGAAAACTTAAGGAAAAAAAAGACAAAGAGAGATTTACTTTGGCTGGCAGTTTCCAAGGACTCAGTCCACCGTGGCAGAGAAGGTAAGGTAGCTGGACTCATTCTGTCCACTGGGCACACAGGATCGGGTGACACTTGCAGAGTGACTTTTTCAATCTTGACAACCAGGAAGTGTAGAAAGCTCAGGTGGAACAGCAGAGGATACGACCCCAGAAAGCCTGAACCCAGAAATCCATTTCTGTTCACTGGTGGCCCATAGACCATAAAGGTTGAACAACCTCCCAACATGGGACCTCAAAATGGCAACCAGAGATGGTCAAGTGCTCAAGCATAGGAGCCCGTGGGTACCATTTCACATTCAGACACTAACAAGAGGCCACAGAGGAAGACACATCCAGCAACTATTCTCAGCCTTTGTGGCATTTTGGAATGGCCTGCAGAGATAGAACTCATGCCTGAGACATATGCAAGCAAATGTGCACACACACACACACACACACACACACACACACACACACACAGCATATCCAACTTAATTGACCTAGGGTATGGACAATGGAGCTTTTATTTTTTAACATCCAGATGATACTAAAATGTAGAAAACTTTGAGACTCACTCTATTGGTTTGGTTTCAACTACCATGGTAAAACACTATGACCAAAAACAACTTGGAGAGAAAAGGGTTTGTTTCTGCTTTACGACTCTGAGGTCACAGTACATGATGGAGAGAATTCAGGGCAGGGACTCAAGCAGGAACCTGGAGGCAGGAGCTGATGCGGAGGCCGTGGAGTAATGCTGCTTGCTGGCTTGCTCCCCATGCCTTGCACAGCCTGCTTTCTTACTGTAGTACACTGAGCCATCTGCCCACAGATAGGATGACCCTTTCCCCAGTGAGCTGGGCCCTTTCACTTGGCCATTCATCAACCTCTTCCCTCATAACTATACCTTGTATCAAGTTGACAAAAGCTAACTGTTTCAGGGAAGTAGATAAGCCAATATATCATTTAGGAGATCATCAAAGTATAGATAGTGTTTCAACACAAGGGAGTTGGGCAGGGAGGTAGCTCTGCTGGTCAGATGTCTGTAGTGTGGGCGTGAGGAACTGTGTTTAAATTCCACCTTAAAAAGCCTGGTATGGTAGCATAAGTTTATAATCCCTACAAGACAGAACCCAGAACATGCAGATCTTTGGGGCTGATTAGTCAGTTTATCTAGCCTAATCAGCAAGACCTAGACCTGTTATTTAAATACATACATAGATACATACATACATACATACATACATACATACATACATACATAAATACATACATATATTAAAGTACACAGTAAGGAGAGATACCAAAGTTGATCTCTGGTCTTCACACATACATACAACCATTCATACATAACATACATACACACACACACACACACACACACACACACACACATGACATAGGACCAGTTAAGATTGTCTGACCAGAGCATTAGGCTGTAGAAGAGAAAAGTCAAGGCCTTGAGCACCGCTGAACAGAGAACTCTCAAGCCCTAGGGAACCTGAACAACTGGAGGCTGAATTTAAAAAAAAAAAATCAGGGCTGGAGAGATGGCTTAGAGGTTAAGAGCACTGGCTGTTCTTCTAGAGGTCCTGAGTTTAATTCCCAGCAACCACATGGTGGCTCACAACCATCTGTAATGGGATCTGAAGCCCTCTTCTGGCCTCCGGGCATACATGCAGACAGAACACTATATGTAGTTAATAAATAAAGTTTACATTAAAAACAGAACAAGACAAAAGGCTAGATATTCTTTAAAAAGAAAAAAGAAGAGGAGGAGGAGGAAGAGGAGGAGGGGGGGAAGAAACTTCTGACAAAGGAAACTGAGACTACTCAAGGGACAAAGCCATTACAATTCTTCTCTGTGAAATACTGCTCACCTGCGAGGCCAGGACTCACCTGATATTCTGTATTTTCTGGCTCTCTGTTCTCCTCCTCCCTCCCTCTCTCCTTCTCTCCCTCTTTCTCCTTCCTCCCCTTTCTCTCTCCCTCTCCCTCCCTCCCTCCTCCCTCCCACCCCATTCTCTCAGCTGTTTGGCTACTGCTCAGGCCCATTTCTATTCCCTGGTCAGTGGGATTCAAATCAATTCATTCGGCAGCTGTTTCTCCTTCTGATTGTTTGTTCCAATACCTATTATTCCACATTTGTCCATATTAAATTGCATTTTGTCATCCATTATCCCACGTCTTTCAATGATCTGGGCCCCTCTGCATTTGATTGCAAGGCCCAGTGATTTGTGGTGCCTGCAGAAGCTGTCATGTGCAGATTTGAGGTCCTTCTTGCAGGGTTATTACGTGGGTCATTAGCATCCATAACACAGAGTAGTTGTACCTGGTAGCTCTGCAGAGGGAACAGATGAGAGAGGTATGACTTGCAGTGTGTTATCATTCTCAAGAAGAGACCCCAGCATCCCTCCCTCATCCTGCCATCAAGATGTCCCCTCCTGCCACACACTGACACAGAGAAGTCATCTTAAATGAGCCTCAGCCTCCAACCTGGAGTGTTCACTCTACCTTCCCAGCATTTGTGGCCCATAGAAATTATCAATAATTTAATAAGGTACGCACAGTAGCATGCCTCTGGCTATCTCTAATTAAGCTGTGTGTTTTTCTCCAATCATCTGTGTCCAAAATGTAAGCGACATTTCTAGAGACCCAACATCCCTTGATGATTTTTACTCGTGAGTCTCCAGAGAACCACATGTATAAATGATTGATTTCTACCACCGCCTTTCCAGTCTTGCCTTCCCACATGTGAGATGCAAAGACATGTTTATGAGGACATTATGTAGCTTTTTCAGGTAGGAATTCCAAGGTCAAAGGTACAGTTATGAAGTACAAAGAGCCCCACCTCACCCCTTTAAATGTCCAAATCTCCTCCAGCTCTAGATGCCTAGATAGTCCCTACTCTGCTCCCATGTATGTACATGTGTGTTCTTATGTGTACAGGTACACATGTGGATGGGGGTAGGGTATACTTTTATGTGTATGTGTGAAGGCCCGAGAACAACCTCGGATGTTGTTCCTCAGACATGATCCACCTGCTGCTGCTGCTCCTGCTGCTGCTGCTGCTGCTCCTCCTCCTCCTCCTCCTCCTCCTCCTCCTCCTCCTCCTCCTCCTCCTCCTCCTCCTCCTCCTCCTTCCCCTTCTTCTGTTGTTCCTGTTGTTTTCAGACAGACCATGGGCCTGGAGCTCACCATATAGGCTGGCCACAGAGCCCCAGGGATCCACCTGTCTCTGCTTCCCTAACTCTGGGATTGCAAGCACAAACCTCCCCCCCGCCCTGCCTCCTTTGTCAGTTTTAGTTATGGATTCGGAGGACCAGGCTCAAGCCCTCACACTTGTACAGCAAGCACACCACTGACCCGGCCATTTCCCCAGACATTTATCCTTTTAATGGCATTTCATTTCATTCTTTTCAGCTCACACTTTTAATATTTTAAGGCATCATAAACCCTTCTGGGAATCCTGAGAAACAATTAACCAAAGAATCTTTATCTTCTTCAGAAACACTTAGAGAATACCTAGTCTAGGCCAGGCACAGGGATGCACACTCTCGGCCCTGAGGTTGAGGGATAGACAAATATAAATAAACATTCTGATCTCATAGTGAACAAACTCAGACTAAGAATGAGCTTTAAATATATATATATATATATATATATATATATATATATATATATATATTAATTCTACCTTTCTGAAGCCTGTTCCCCAAATGATCTTTTATTCTCCAGCCTGGACAGTGTCGGCCTCCACAGAGCCTTTGAAATGACTTGGGACAAAGGCTAGAAGTTAATGCCAGTAAGCCCCAGATATCACTCAGAGCATCCTACTGTCCCCTCATGTGACAAACATGGAACGAAGGGGTTCCTTAGTTTTACATGATTGCTCCAACATATCATCTGGGGCTTAACACACACTTATCCTATAATGCCAGGGACTAGAAAGCTAAAGAGGGCTTCGTGAGGCTACTGTTGGGGGAGGGGGCAGGAATCACTTCTTTTGGTGGAGAGGGGCTCCAGGAGAAACATCCATCAAATCTAGGAGTGGAAATCCAGAGGTTGCAGCCTTCCAATTTCTACCTTTGCCACTGTGACTCTGTCTGTCTCCCTCCCTCATTATAAGGATCCTTGTGCTTACATGGAGCTCAACTAGATAATCCCAGGCCACTTCCCCAAATCAATATACTTAATCACACCTGCAAAATTATTTTCCTTCCCATGTAAGGGGAGACTCCAGGCATTAAAAGGTGAACCTCATTAAGGGGCCATTATTCTGCCTGCCACACAGTGGGTAAAATATTCAGGGGTCTGACTGATGCCTTGATGGTATCAAACCCTAGAGGGCGACCTAACATGCTAGTGATTCCTTTGCTAAATGGTTACGCAGTTAGCAGTTACCCAAATTAAATCCGCTAGAGCACTTTCTGTCCCATAGGAGAGTCTGAGAATACCGGCACAAACATCTTTGGATGGCGGTCTGCCCTTGTAAGAATGAGTTTGGGGGTCTCAAGAAAATAACCATACAATTCAAAGTGTTTCACAAAACAAGTTTTACTTATGTCAAAGGGTCCACAACCTCACTTGGTACACCCACCAATGCTCTGCTAGGTTCTTGGTCCTAACATAAAGGAGTCCTACCTTACTCTAAGTGGTCAGAGCCCAGATTTACATTCTTAGGCAACAGGAACTAGTGAATGCAGTTTCTAGGGAGAAGTGGAACTTTACCATGTATTTTGATTTCAAGAAGTCCTAATCCTAGAGGACTTTGAGTTTCAGACATGTGGCTTCTTTACTGTCTCCCTCAACCCTGCACCCATGGAATTTTCTTCTATTTAACCCTTTGATAGAAAAGAGTATATTTTGTTTGCATGCCCAGCAGTCTCAAGTTTCCTACATCAACTGATATGAGGTACTTCTCCTACCTTAATTTAATCTGTCAGTAATCATCAGTGTCTTCATAGCAATCACTCACTGGGGAGCCATCCAAAAGGAAGGAGAAAAGGGAGAGCTTTGCATACCGCAGAGAGAGAGAGAGAGAGAGAGAGAGAGAGAGAGAGAGAGAGAGAGGGAGGGAGGGAGAGAGAGAGAAAGAGAGGACGGGGTGAGAGACTGGAGGAAAACAAAGACACAGACAGAGACATAGAGACATAGAAGAGAGTTATACAGATAATTGGGTATCAACTTCATCAGGACACAGTAATAGTAAGACATCGCCGGCAGCCTTCTCGTCTGAAAACCTCTCTTGTAACCATTCTCTCATTCCATCCACGCAGTGAATAGGGCTGGGATATCACTTTTATCGCCATTTTATAGATAAAAACACTGTTGACAGTAGAGCCTTATTAGCCTAGCCAACATAGCAGAGCTGACGAATTTTGGAGTTGTAGCTCGGGTCCTTGGACACCAGCAGCAGCCGTTCTGTCTTCTCCATGCACTGATTCCGGAGTCTCTGAGGAGACGATGCAAAGCAGGGAGCCGTTTCCAGCCCATCTCACCCAAGCTTTAATTGGGCCTCTCATTTTTATAGAGAAAGCAGGAAGCCATGATTTAGATGCAGAAGGTCAGAAGAGCCCCACTTCTACATCTATAACTTGGAGGTGCTGAATTATGGTTGGATGAAGTGTTTTCCAAACCAACCTGTCATTAGAAACCCCTAATGTGATAGATTTAAAAAAAAAAAAAAGATTACAAATGTTCATGCTTCCTCAGCCTGTGGGTTCAGTAGTTTTGAAGGTGAAGCAAAGACACCTGGATTTGTGACCTGCACACCTAGTAGTTCATATAAACAGACAAGCCTGGGAAAGAACTGGTCACAAAAGGTTCTCATGACTCAGTGGGTTGTACATGCCAATCTGGCCCCATTCTGTCTGGCCCCGTTCTGCCATTTTCACGCTGGCTTTCTGTTCTTCCCACTTTCATGAGAAGGCTTTGTCTTTTCATTCATTTACCTCCAAGTATTGTGGTTCCTCTTCTTCTACAGAGCTGCAAAGCTTTCTCAAAGAGAACATGGTCCTCTCTTTATTGGGATGGGATGAACCTTTGGGTAGTGGCAGGAAACAATGGCATAAAGGAGACTCCAGTGAATTTCTCGAATTCCCCTGCATTGAGTAGCCACATTCACTTTAGCCTTTAACCTTTATCCAGAAAGCAAAACTACCTAGTCCTGTGCCTTTATTTTACATATCAGCTGATTTATAAAATGCACCTCCCATCTAGGGCTCTAAGGATATCCCACTCATATAAACAACGCCCTCCACAGCCAAATGATGTCACTAGAGATAATCCAGTCTCCAGTAGGAAAGAGAACTTTTATTTGGCACATAGATTCTCCTGTGCCATGGCCCGGCTTTCAGAATAAACACCACATAAGTCCACCTGGCTTCTCAGCCTGTCAGTTCAGCTGTCCAGTCACATATTCCTAGAGAACCAGTAACATCCCCACCTAGAGAATGAGGGCTATCTGTCTGCTGGATGGCCAGAGTCTTTAGAACCTTCTCCTCTAGGTACAACATAGCAAGGTGTAGGCTATGAGTTTGAGAAGATGGCTTAGTGGGTAAAATGCTTGCCATATGACATGAAACCTT
>JADRCD010242584.1:0-30514 GCA_019843815.1 Montemys delectorum
AGATCACCCTATGGTGACAGAATGAGATCAGGAAAGAGAGTTAGCCACAGTGGCTTTGTAGCAGAGACACTGTTGAGATAATCCACTAATCAATTTTATAGAAATTGCATGAAGTGATTGATTAATCTACTAATGCCAGAAATCTTATCTCTTAATATCTTATATTAAATTTCATCATGATATTAAAAGGGGAAAGACCCAATTCAAACTCTAGCATAGGGCAGGGTTCTCTGGAGCAGGCTGATGACACTGGCTTCCTCTGGCTGCCAGGAGTCCCTGTGGATATTTTACTCCTTCCGCAGCTTCTGTCTCCACGTGGTCCTTTCCTTGTTGAAGTCCCCCTTTTTGCTTTTTGGTTGTCTTTCTGTTTGCTCTCCCTGTGATAAATGCACCAGTCATATGAGGGTCCACTCTGATACAGTATGAATTCATGTTAACTTGACTAAATCTGAAAAGACTTGACTAAATCTGCTGAAGTTTAAGTGAACATAGATTTGGGAGCAGATAGTACTTCACCCAACTATCCAAGAAATAGGTATAAGCAAGGCAGATTTTGATTTTAAAAGGTTCAGTTTGGCAGAGAGTCAAGGGATTGTTGCAGAGGTCTTGAAGAGACATGGGAAAATGAGAGTTAAATAAGTTAAATAAGAGGCTGTGTAGCTCAGTTGGTAGAGTTCTTGCCTAGCATGTAGAAAGTCTTGGGTTCAAACTCCAGTACTATACAAGCCAGGAATGGTGGCACATATACATAATCCTAGTGTTTGGTGGAGACACCAGGATCAGAAGTTTGAGATCATCCTTGGCTATGTAGTGAGTTGAAGGCTAGGCTTGCCTTCATAGGACCCTGCATCAAAAATAAGAAATAAGTGGAGAGAAATAGGAAAGATGGACAAGCAGGAAGACCAGTGGCTCAGATTATGACATGATATAAATGAGGATGGAGAGAGTTTGAGAAGCCACCCTTTGCTAAGTTAGGAAACACAAGTTCTGGGGAAGAAGAGATCAATGTTTGTCGAGTAAATGTAGTGACTATTTTACCTTGTGCCAAGTTTTTTTTTCTTGTCTAGAAGAAGACTCCCCAGTTAGCCTCTGACTTAACTTTGTAGGTTCCAACTGCTAATAAAGAATAATATCTTTTTTTTTAAAAAAATTAACTCATAATTGGGGGTTTACATAAATAATTTATAGAACTAAATGAGATTACATTGCATTAGAGAAGCTACCCACTACACCAATTCACTGGCTTGCCCTCCTGAGGAAGGATTTTAGTGTGATCAACATTCATAGCTTCCTGGTCTTTTTCAGTCTTTCACCCTCACATCTGTTCCACCAGCTAAGTCCTTTCTTTATCACAAAGCAGGAATGTTTATTTTCTAATCTGATTATATTGGCTATATTCACTCTCAGTATGCTTAGATTTAGTTGAGTGTAGTGTAAGAAAAAAAATCCCAAAACAAATAAACAAACAAACACCAACTTTGTTTCTAAGAAGAACCTGGGCTATACTCTATGGAGAACTCAACAAACAAAAGAAAAAAAATAAAAAATTATTTTGACAACATTGCCTTCAAATGAGGCATGGGTAATATATTCTGAAATATTAAGAAACAAGAGCATAGAGTGATTTTGTGCCAAGATGACTATGAAAATGTTCTTAGATTGTTTTCCCTTTTTGATGACCAATCTAACCTGAGTGTATCTTGTACAAAATAAAGGGTATAGAAGTCCATTCAATGGACCTAAACTCAAATCCAGCTAGCTTAGCTACATTAGGCCTGGGTTATTTAAAATGTATGTATTTAATTTTTTCTTCTCTAGTCTACTACTACTTTAAAAATGTGACTACAGTTATATTAAGGTAATAGACCAGGACTTTCTGTCAGTACTTCCTAGGTGGACTGTATTAAACACCAAGTGCCAGGTCTGTTTAGATTCATGAGATAAAATATTCTCATTTGGCTCTCCTAAATCTTGAGATTGGATCAAAGGTGTGGAGAGCTGTCCTGGTGATTGATTTCTTCTTTCTTGAATGTCTCTGGAAATGTTAATTGTATGCAAATGAGTACAGGGTGATGGCCTCTCAGTGAATCAGGAGTATTTAAAGTGAACACTGCTTGAGGATGAAATCTGAATAGGAACACAAATAACATGAAAACCCACATTATCAGACTCTGAGTGTGTACTGTTGTCAAACTCAGGATATGACTCAAATGGTCCAAGAATCAACCATTATTCTTGACTAACACCTCTTGATGCACCACTAAGCCAACCAATGGATTAGGTACTTTCTATAGGGAGCTTGATTTTTCTGGCCATAGCCTCAAGATGTACGGAGTTTATCTTTGATAGATGAAACTTCTCAAATTTAGATGTTAAACTAACATCTCGGGGCCACTTAAAGAATAAGGAGCTAGTGCTAGACTCAAATCCATGTTTGTCTTTCTTTTAAAGCCACCCTTCACTTTGCCATCCCCCCAAATGTAAATCATACATGGAAATATTAGAAAGGTAGAATGAGGGTGGAGGGCTGCCTATGTAGGGTAACAAAAATTCTCTAGAGCAAAGACAGCTGAGACATGGAAATCAATGGCCATTAACTCTGAGACTTTGCTCACAACCCAATACTTTCTTAGCAGCTGGAAGGAATCATTGTGCTGATCTGCCATTCTTCCAAATTGAATCATCCTTATTTGTAGGGAGAAGGAGAGTCTTAAGACTCAGAAAGCCAATGAACTTGCAAGACTTCAAGAAGCCCATGCTTATAAAACTTATGAGATCCGTAAGATCCTTACCCAAGGTTGTAGACTAGAAAAAAAAAAACAAGCAAAAATCCTCCAGTGGAGCAGATGACATGTTGGTTGTAGGTTGTGCAGGGAACTACGGTACAGCTTTCATGAGTTATCAACCACACTGAGGTGATGCACAAGCCTTTGGGTTATGAGTGTTCCAGTTTTTCATCCCAATAAACTCATCACTCCAAGTTAGACTTCTATGGATTATTTTTTTGGTTAGCTTTTGATAGTCTACTTGGAGTGAGTAGATGTTTATTCCTATTTCTTCAGGAAAAGTAGCACAGTGCCCTGTCATTGACAGAATGTTAAAGATCCACAATAACTAAAATTTTTGTGTGCTGTGGTACAAGATATAATTTCTAACCGAAAATGGTAGAAGAGGCTTTCTAAGGCAGGGGTGGCTAAGCATGTGACTGGTGATACTGGCAGCAACCCCCCTGGTATTTGTAGAGTATCTTACAGTTGAAATAATACATTTTCAGTCATTATATTATTGATATCTCTGTGTACCCTTATTGATAAGGGAAGGGATTGTATGAAAGTCATTTCTAATGTAATGATGACTAAACATACACAAAGTGATTAAAAAAGTTTTTAGGGATTGGCAAGCTTACTCAGTAGATAAGGTGCTTCCCATGTAAGCACAGGGACCTCAGAGCAGATCCCCTGTGGACAAATAAAAGCTGGGCATGGATACTTAGGAAGTGAGGGAAATGTCTAATGGATGACAATATTGGATACTTAATATCCAAGCTGTGAGAGTTTCCCACCCCATAATTATTAAAGACTCTCACTGGCCATGAGTCTGTGTGCGATGTGCTTTTAGAGAAAGCCTTGTGGTAGTCATTCACCCTGAGTCTGGTTCCAACATGTTCAGATTGACTGAAGAACATTGTTTTCATTTTAGACTCTTCTCTAGATTGAGATGTTCAAGAGTGTACAGCACTGTCCTTTTCCATAATAGCACATGAATAGCAGAGGAGATTATTTGGAGAAAAAGAAAGAATATAGGAGGTACAGAGGAAAAGGGAGCTCTCTAGATTTTCTGGCTCTTGATTTTTTTTTAAATTCTGGGCCTTTAATTCTTCATCCCTCTAAGGTACATGTTTCAAGAAGGAACTTTGGTGATGATACCCTTTAGTTTAGTCATTATTCTACTTAATCAATGGAGTTTTTGGATGTAATAATACAGTGATAGATAGAATAGAAAGGAAAATACAAAGTTCTACATGGATCAAGAAGCTTGCCATTTAAGAGTAGAGATGTATGATATGCTACATATAATACTGAGACTACGTTGGAAAAGTGCCAACCTTACCAGATGCCAGTTAACACTGAAAATTCTATTTGAAACACCATCCTTTATTTCTTTTTAAATTTCTGAGACTTAACTCAGTGCTTCATCCATGATACATGTTTTATAAAACATTACTCTAACTGGATAGTAATAACGCATGGGTTAATATCATGAATATTCTAAAAGGGGACCTAAGAGGAGGAGTGAACATTTGATAGGGGCTAGAAAGATGGTTCAGTTGTTAAAGTAATTATTGTGGAAGCATGAGGACTGAATTAGGATTACCAGCACCCACATGAAAAAGCTGGCCATGAGGCAGATTTCTGACACTCATTGCCTACCTCTCCCTCACCCTAACAAAATCAGTGAACTTCAGGTTCAGTGAAGTCACTATCAGTAAAAGTAAAGTAAAGTAAAGTAAAGTAAAGTAAAGTAAAGTAAAGTAAAGTAAGTAAATAAAGATAGAGTGTGGTTGAGGAAGACACCCAAGTTTGACCTTGTGTCTCTGCACACATGTGCAGACATGTGCACACATACATGGATCATACCCACTTCCCATTACACATAAAACTATTTTAAAAACAACATATCCATATATATGTATATATATATTATCTATCTATCTTTCTATCATCTATCTATTATCTCTCTCTCTATATATATCATCTATCCATCCATTTATCTATCTATCTATCTATCTATCTATCTATCTATCTATCTATCTATCATCTATCTATCTTTTCTGTGTGTATCTTTAGTCTCATGTACTGTTAATACTCATAAGGGCTTGGTGGATTTTTGGATAGCACAGATTTACACTATTTCTACCATCGGGAGAAGTTGCAGAATATAACATATTGGGGAAAGAATGGTGATTGAAATAACCTTATACTTTTGTCTCTGAAAGTATACAAACAATGGAAATGAAAGTATGAAAAAATTCACCCATGAAGAGTGGATGGTTGTTAGAGTAGGGTGGTCATGAGTGTATTTCTAGGTTGCTTCTAGGTCTTGCAAAAAGTTTTTGCCTAGGCAGCAGCATGCTGATGCCATTTGTGTAAAGGAATATAAAGACTGAAGGTAGATTAACAGAATAAGAGTTGACAGGCATTCATAATGGTCAAGGATAGACTGGGGTTTGGAAGTTAGTGTCTTCAGAAACTAAACTACAAGGTGAAAGCATGTCAAAATCTATTAAATCATCTCTTAATAGATGACATAATATTTTGCAAACAACAAATACAGGCTACTATATGCCTATTACTTCTTTTGTTTTTCTTGGTTTGTGTTGTCCCCCTTTGAAATTACAATTATTGTGAAGAACACAAACTAAATATCTGTTCCATCTCAAAGAATCCTTTTCATAGAAAATATAAGGAGGAATCCAGAATAATGTAGAAAACAGATTAAGCTCATTAGGAAATGATGAAGGTTACAGAAATGGGGTCAGAGGGGATCTTTTTGCAGGGATGACAATTGATCTGCACAGTCAAGTGTGCATGAGGCTAGGGGTAAAAGGAAGACCATACCACATAAGGAAAAACTATAAAGGAGCAAGTACAGTAAGGGTGGAGAATATGCAGGAAACTGTGAGTGTTCCTATACAAACGAGAATGAAGAATTTGAGATATGCTAATAACAGATGAGGTTGAACTCAATGAATGTTTTAGGGTTGGCTTTGAACGTAAGAAATGAAGAATAGCAGAAAAGAAGATCAAGTAGATTTTATTCTGTAGTTAGGTCTACCTGGAGAAGAAATAAGTGCTCTGAGATTCTTCTACTTTGGCACAGCTTTAATTCTTTTTTATTAGTTAGTCATATCTGTACTTTTAAAAATAGCCTAGATGTTATGAGGCAAAAACATGGATCAAGCTAACCTACTTAGAACTCAGTGGGAAACCCACTGTTGTCACTCAAACCTTTTTCCAACCTCTAGTTCACACCACTATTGTCTAACGAAGACATTTAAAGTAAACAGAATTGCTTTAATACAGCAAAAACATCTGCTGCATTTAAAAATAATCTCCTGCTGATGTGACATATGGTATCATCAAAAACTTTATTCCAGTGCCCCTAGAGCTTCTGAGACACCTCGAAATGCCATGATTACCATAAAGAGATTTATGCAATTCTCAAAGCTGAAAGGAAAACAATTAATTCATTTTAATATTTAAAATAAATATGGACCATTTGGATCATTTGGGAGGAGAAATGAGATTACAAAACCCACAATAATTAGAATCTAACTCCCCAAAGAGAGATGTTCTAAAATGTAACTTTCAGTTGGAAAATTCCCCTAGCTGGTCTGTTTAAGATATGAATTCAGTCTGTCCCAGCTTTTCCTGGATTAAGTAGGAACATTCTGTGTACCTGGCCTCAGTGGAGGTTATTTATGATGGGCACAGTCTCATTTTCTTTTACACAGAATTTCTTTATAATCCATACACGTACAAGTGCAAAAAGAGAAGGAAAGTTCAAGTTTGATATTATTCAGTTAAATATGTATTAATATAAAACACTAGGTAACCATCAGAATGTCAGATGAGTGAAATATAGAAGCCACCTTTACATTAATCTTTGGTTACAGAATAAGAGAAATACAGATGACTGATGTCTCAGTTTGGATTTTATTGCTGTGAAAAGACATCATGACCAAGGCAAAGTTTATAAGGGACAACATTTAATTGAGACTGACTTATAGTTTTAGAGGTTCTGTCTATTATCACCATATCAGGAACTATGGCAGTGTCCAGGCAGACATGATGTTGGAGAAGGAGCTGGGAGTTCTGCATTTTGATTGGCAGGCACCCAAAAGACTGCCATCCTCAGGAGGCTAGGAAGAAGCTCTCTTCTGCAATGGGTAGAGCTTGAGCGCAGGAGGGGATCTCCAAAGCCCACCCCCCACAGTGACACTCTTCCTCCAACAATGCCACACCTCCTAACAGTACCACTCCTTATGAGCCCTGCATATTCAAACCATCACAACTGAGGCATGAGAAATGGCCCATAGGCTCATGCATTTGAACACTGAGTTCCAGTAAGGGGTTTTGTTTGGAAAGATTTCTCGACTTTAAGAGGCGAGGCCTTGCTAAAGTACACCACTAGGTGAAGGCTTTGAGAACTTATTTCTTTGCCCTACTTCCTGTTGGCTATTTCTCTGTGCTTTCTGTGTGCAGATGGAATGTGCTCAGTCAGTTTCTTGTACCTGCCACTGTGTCTCCCTGCCATAATGAACTTTATTCCTCTGGAACTACAAGCTAAAATAGACTTTTTCTTCTCTGTGGTGGTTTGAATGAAAATGTGCCCAGTAGGCTCCTAGGGAGTGGCACTATTTGAGATGATTAGGGTACATGGCCTTGTTGAAATAAGGTATAGCCTTGTTGGAAGATGTGTGTCACTAGGGGTCAGCTTTGGGGTTTCATATGCTCAAGTCAGGCCAAGTGTCTCTCCCTACTGCTTGTGGATCTGGATGTAGAACTCTCAGCTACCTCTCTAGCACCATGTCTACCTGTATGCTGTCATGCTTCTGGCCATGATGATAATGGACTAACCCCTGAAACTGTAAGCCAGCCCCAATTAAATGTTGTCATTTTTAAAAGTTGCCATGGTCATGATGTGTATCCATAGTGACTAAGTATACTGGCTGGTTTTGTGTGTCAACTTGACACAGGCTGGAGTTATCACAGAGAAGGGATCTTCAGTTCGGGAAGTGCCTCCATGAGATCCAGCTGTGGGGCATTTTCTCAATTAGTGATCAAGGGGGTAGGGCCCCTTGTGGGTGGTGCCATCCCTGGGCTGGAAATATTAGGGTCTATAAGAGAGCAGGTTGAGCAAGCCAGAAGGAACATCTCTCCATGGCCTCTGTGTCAGCTCCTGCTTCCTGACCTGCTTTAGTTCCAGTCCTGACTTCCTCTGGTGATCAACAGTAGTGTGGAAGTGTAAGCTCAATAAACCCTTCCCTCCCCAACTTGCTTCTTGGTCATGATGTTTGTGCAGGAGTAGAAACCCTGACTAAGACATTAAGATATTCTACAAGTTGTTTTTGCCAGGGTATTAATTACATCGATGAAAAAGCAGCTAGAACAATAAGTTCATGTTATAAAGTATTATACAGTTTGTAAGAGAGTTAACTTTCACAGCATAGTGGGAACACGAGAAAAGTTTCACAGCCCTACTTGGGAGATAAGAACAAATCCTGTGGACAGAAGAGTAGAAACATATTACAAGGGGGTGAGTTTAAAGACTGAAAAAACTACTCATTGCTGGGGATATAGTTAATCTGGGAGAGTGCTTGTCTAGCATGTACAAACCCTTGAATTCAATCCTTAGCACCATCTAAACTGTATGTGTTGGTGGAGGTCTGTAATTGGAGCTTTTTGGAGGTAGTTAAAGGAAGATCATTAACTATGTTAGTCTATGTAGAGTGTTGTCTTACTTTGGTTTTTACTGCTGTGAGAAGACACCATGACCAAGGCAACTCTTATAAAGGGAAACATTTAATTAGGGCTGGCTTGCAGTTTCAGAGGTTCAGTCCATTATCATCATTGGGAAGCATGGCATTGTGCAGGGAGACTTGGAGGAGCCCAGAGTTCTACATCTTGATCTGAAGGTAGCCTAGAGGAGATTGTCTTCTTCAGGCAGCCAGGAGGAGGTTATCTTCCACACTTGGAAGAGCCTGAGAACTAGGAAACCTCAAATTCCATCTACAGAGTGACACACTTCCTCCAACAATGCTACACCTATTCCAAAAAGGCCACACTTCCTAATAGTGCCATTCCCTGTGGGGCAAGTATTCAAGCACATGACTCTATGGGAGCCAAAGTACCTCCACAAGAGTTCAAGGCCTGGCTGGGGCACTTGAGACCTTGTTTCAAGGAAGAGAGACAAGGTTGAGGATAGAGGGAAAGCTCACTTGCTTGTAGGATTTTTGGTGCAGTATAAGAAGGAAATGGGTAAGAAAGAACCTGGGAAGAGAAGATGGGGCCAAACCCAAAGGCATGAAAGGGCTATGTATGGAGTTAGCTTAATACCTTGCAGATGACAGCTTGAAAATAGGTGGTGACTGGAGGGTTATCATCCAGAGATAAATGACAACACCATAGCATTTTCTCTAATAGTTGTAGAACATTTAGTTTACCTTAGGCTAAGATAGTCCTTTCTTAGAGGGAGGAAAAATCATTGTGTTTGCCTGTTACATACACAATGCTAAGGTCTCCTGATGCAAGCAGACTGCCTTTATTCCCTCAGTCAGATTGGGTGAGAAGTGGGTGAGTTAAAAACTCAAATATTCTAGATACTAAGAGGCTCTCCCTTAACATGTATTCCTTACTAGATCTGAACCACGCTAGGATTCTGGGTTCAAGATGGAAAACCTGGAGACCAAGAGAATAGTTCAGGATATACCATGGTACTTATGATTTATGGCAAAATATTTAGAAACGAAAGATAAGAAGAGGAAGAGGGAATAGGAACAGGAGGACTTGGGAAAAGATGACATAGTGACAAAGTTCTTGCTTTCCCAACATATAGGACCAATATATATTCAACTTCTAGCTGCCTGTTTTCTAAATTAAATATGTTAGTATTTAAGACTATTCAGTAGTGTTTACCTGATGTCCTGCCATTTGCTTTGAGAAAAGAGATGTGATACTGTAAATTTGTCACATTAAAAAAGCTCGGTTAAAATCTAGTGTTTGACCTCGAGAAATGTGCATGAAATTTCAAGTTCTCCAATGATAAAACCTGCTTCTCAGGACTTTAGGCATCTTATTATGGGATAAGAATCACCAAGTAAGATGGGGAGCATTGTTCATGTACCACTACTGCTTAAAAAGTTTTATTTAAAAAAAACAATTAGTAACTACCATTAAATATATCATTCATAGTTATGTTCCTATTACACAATAGATTTAGGGCAGTTCTTCATGGTATATATAAAGGAATTAGACATGAAACATACTTCAGGGACTCATATTTTTCCCAATAGGAAATAATAGGTAGGCAAAGATTGAATGTCCAATGCAGCATACTGTGACAGAGCTCTGTAATGATTATATATATTCTTTGTACTGAACATGTTGAGACATGACTGGTTCTTAGAATTCAAAAGATTGTATTTTTCTTTTTCATTGCCATTTCAGAAATTACTTTGTTTCAGATATGAACTATTCCCTCTCTATACTGTATGATTTCCATTATCATATACATACTAAATAAATACAGGGCATCCATACTTTATCTAAGTTCTCTGTCCTTGAAAATATATTCATTTTTGTCAAAATATAATTATATTACTTTCTCCTTTATCTTTCCTCCCTCTAGCCTGTCCCTTTTCAAATCCTCCAGGCCCTCTCACTCTCAGTCTCAAATTAATTATTATTACACACACACACACACACACACACACACACACACACACACACACACACACAGAGAGAGAGAGAGAGAGAGAGAGAGAGAGAGAGAGAGAGAGAGAGAGAGAGAGAGAGAGAGAGGAAGGGAGAAAGACAGACAGAGAGAAAGAGAGAAAGACAGAGAGAAAGAGAGATACACAGACAGACACACATATATACACGCACACACATACATATATGCATATATATATGCACATATATGTTCATGTTACTTTTATGTTAACTTAACATAAGCCAGGGTCACTGCTAAGGAATGAACTTCTTTTGTGAAAATACCTCCATAGGATCAGACTGAAAGTTTCTTTCTTAAGTAGTGATTGATGATGGAGGGCCCAGCCCACTGTGGGTGGTACTATGCTTGGTCTGGTAGTCCTAGGTTTTATAAAAAATCAGGTTGAAGGATCAATGGGGAGCAAGTCAGTAAGCATGGCCTCTGAATTAGCTCCAGGTTTCTGTCCTATCTTTCTTCACTGATGGACTATAATATGGGAAAGTGTAAGCCAAATACTGCCCCCCAACTTGCTTTCGCTTTTGCTATTTCACTACAGGAATAAAAACCCTGAATAAGACAATATGTACGGACAAATATACAAATATAATCTTCTGAATTTGCTTTATTTTTGTTTTTGTTATTTCTGTATGTGTGTTTTCAGGGCTGACCACTTTGTATTAAGTAACCAATAAGGGGTTCATCCCTGGGAGATGACACTTCTTTCTCTCCTAGCAGTCATTAATTGCCTATAGTTCTTATCTATATGGAGGAGGGCCCCATGGAAGTCTCCCCTTCCCCAGTAGTATGCCCACTGATATTGCTATTGTTCCATGCTGTATTTTTCAGTGAATGGAAAGCAACAGTATTCTACTGAAGAAGTACACAAAGGCATCAGACAAAATCTAGGGCCAAACATTCAACAGCTTATCTAACAGTATCTTCAATAATTTAAATAACTGAAATTCTACTCATTCTCTAGGCCTTGTCTGGAGTAAAAGATACATACTTACTGTCTACATTAGAGACAAGTATCTATATAGGTGACAAGGTGAATGAAGAAGCGTGAGAATATTTATAGGTTATAGCTATAAACCTTGTACTTGTTCAAGATATTCTTACATGTTTTACCGAGGGTGGGGTATTTGTCACTAATTCACGGTGCTGAATTGTGTCCACAGGTCAGCGGATAAGTTTGCACAGTGTTTCTTTAAGGTTTTGTATGCTTGTAGTTTAGTTGTGACCCAACCACTATCGACACAGGTACATTTGGAGCTATATGTCCTTTCTTATCCAAATAGCTATAAATCTAGGGGCTGATGGATGGTCTCCATTATATTCTTAATGCTTGGCTAAACTCTCCCCCTTATAGCCAACACACAACTAATGAGTTGACTTGTGATTGAACAAAAAAGTCATCTGGTTACTTCTGTTCTGTGTGTCCTACCATAAGATGAAGCCAATAGTTGAAAAATCCCACAAAAGTTGATCATTTATGTTCAACCTGGCTTCTTCAGCATTGCCTTTTATTTGCAAAAAAAAAAATGCTGTTATGATCCTTTGGGAGTAATTATCCAGATAGCATTTGGTGTCTGATTTTAGGCTCTTCTGGTATCTCCTTTGCACCGTAGAGAATTATGAACCATTACAGTATTATAATTAGCTCTAAGAGGTAAATGGAGATGTATGTTGCCAGTGACACATAATATTTTGAAAAATGCAGATGAAGTGTAATGATGATAAGGTCTAGCTGCTATGTATTTAAGGAGAGCCACCATTTTGTCTAACCTTCAGATAAATAAGTCTACCTCATTTCAAATGAGACAAGCCAATTCATAATGTTTTCCCAAATGAGTCCTCTTGGGACTGAGCTGAATTGGCTGAGTCACATAAATAATTATACAAAATAACACTAATGGAAACTCTTCACTGACTTGCAAAGGCATTGCACACAATATTTCCAATTGTTAAGGAGGCTTTTCAGGCAGGATATCATTATATCCTTGCTATGGATGGAGAAAAGAAGACTCAGATTATACTCAGCTCACCAAAATAGTAACGAAGCATAGATTTCAAATCCAGGACATTCTCATTCAAGAACCTGTGTATTTTCTGCTGGATTTCTTTGCCCCTCTACCACAAAGGATATTCCTAGGAGTAATGGAAAACTGCAGCAGAGACCAAATGTTAGTGGGAAATAGCCTTAGCACTGAATGATACAGAGTCAGTTGTCTTAGATACTAGAGAAGGGGAGGGGCAATATCCAAGGAATATCTGATCATATCTATGAACATAGGTCTATAAGATTGTTCTGGATTTCATTAGGGGTTCCTAAATTGCATGGGGAATCTGACAGATGAGACGCTGAAGGTCCCTGCCATGAGCTGGTTCTTATTGGTAAGTAGTTTCATGCAGCCAATGGCTGGACAGGGAGACAGAGAGGGACTTTAGGATTTACTTCATGGGCAAGGGGACCAAAGAAGAAGGAGGTAGAATTGCCAGGAAAGTAATAAGATCTGTGCTTGAGAGCTGTAGAAAAGAGAATGTATAATAATCTAAGATCTGGGGAATGGCAGCCCCCAGTACCCCCACATTTGGGTCTGGGATAGAAAAGATGGAATACAGATTTTAGAAAGTAGTAATTCAGGAGAATTGGAGGGGAGGCTCTAGTAACATGGAAGTTTGAGAGTGACCCAGCCATTACACCGTTTAAGGCATATTAAAATAGAAGGCTATATGTATATCTTTTTCATTCGAGAATCCAAAGCATTTGGGCAGACAGTGAGGAACTCACACAGCTGCCAGGAAGCTCAGAGCAAATTAATCAAACTACAGAAGATTACAGCATCATTTCCTTAATTCTCACAACAAAGAATTTTCTAGTAAGTGATAGTTTCTCCTGCCTTTCATACAGGAAACCGACAATACTGACCCACAAGTTTGTATTTTTATATATACCTTATCTAATGTGATGCATATACAAAGAAAGATACTGACTGGTGAATGGAGTATAGGCCATTCCAACAGGAAGCAATAGACTATGCCCCAAAGTCTACTGACATTTGGACTAATTGCATCTGGATAGTTTGAATTATCATCTCGACAGATTTGTTCTCCTTTTATGAAGTAAAAATATACACCAATGGTCTGGAGAGATGGCTCAGCAGCTGAGAGAGCTTTTGCTGCAGGTCATGAAGGCTAAAGTTGAGATCCTAGCTCTCATACAACAAGCTAGACCAACTCTGAGGGATCAGAGACAGGTGGATCTCTGGGGCTTCATGGTTTCTAGAGTAGACAAGAAAAATGGGAGTCCCAGCATCAGAGAGAGGGACTCTACCTCAAAAACAATAATTAGCCAGCAATAGAGGAGGACACCTGACATTCCTCTCCTGTTCTCCACATACATACACAGACAAGAGCAACTACACACACACACACACACACACACACACACACACACACACACACGTACACAGAGAGACAGTCACATTCATGTACATATAGTCATCACATGTAGATATAAATTCTCACACATACACACACACATACATTCATATATGCATTCACACACATACATACACATACACACATGTACATACACATATATACATAAAATGTATATTACACACATATGTACATTCACACACATATAATATATTCACACACATGTATATAAACATTCACACACATACATATGTACATTCTTTATCTCTCTCACACACAGACAGAAAATAAATAATTAAGATTAGAGATGGCAGAAGAATTCATGTAGCAAGCTAGATTACTAGAATACAATGGTCAAAAGATACTTGGAACAGAAAAACAGGGAAAAAAGTAAAATATGAAGATATGATGCACCAATTGCCATTGTCTCCAGAATTCCATAAACAAAGCAAATAGCATCCTGGGAGACTCACCCACAACAAAGCTCTTGTGATAGACCATCAGGAACATCTGAATGAATTATTAACATGGCAGAGTTTTTTGAGTTGGCCCTGTCCCATGGAAAGAGTGACATGCTAGTCTGGCAACAGCTCTGCTTTGCATAGGAACATAATACACTGTCTCAGAGATCTCGTCTCTATTGTATGAAATCCTTTCCTTTTGGGAAATAATTTCTCTAAATGATCCTCAGGCTACTCAGAGAATCTATAATACTGCTATTAAGGAGGTTCCACAATTAATTTAGGCATTGACTTACATGGTTCCCCTTCTGAGTTCTCTAATGCTGATGCAGAATCTGCATGATCAGTGGTATCTTTTGTGCTGTGAGTCCTGGCCCAAAAGATTTGGATCCAACTTGTCTGTCACAGCCCTTATAACACACACCTGGGTTTACTGACTTCCAACATCCATGCCTCGTGATTTCACCAAATGAATTCTTTAAAAGCACTGTCTTCTATTTCCCCTTCCTTTTAGGTATGAATCCCTCACAGTTACTGTGTAAGGTCCCAATCCATTAGTGAAGGATTAAAATTTATTTGTTACAGAATATGCATAACTATAAGACTAAAGAGCCTGCTGTGGCATAGCTAGTGCATCTGCTATGCACACAGCTCCCAGAAACATGCAAATTTAAGGGTCTATATGTTGACTCGAAAGCTGGTTTTCAGAACAGTCTTTTTTTGGGGGGAGTGGGAGTACTGTGCCCTAGGCATGAAATAGCTTTGGCCACCAAGGCAGGCATCAAGCTAGGATGAAAAAAGGACTGCCATCTGCTCTGCCCCTGACCGATATAAGAACAACACCATTAACAAGGCATCTCTTTGCCCATTGACAGGGGGTTTCAGAACAGTCTTAATACTTTCTTTAACAATTGCTTTAAAAAGCAATGGGATGTATAGAGTTTCCACATCTTAATATGTATAATAGGAGCACACCTTCACCATCTGAATGCATATTTCATTCTAGAGAAACATATCACTTGCTACAAGCTATTTTATAAGCACTGTACAATATTCCCAATCAGTATGTCCAAGATTATTTCCACATTTATTTCAAAGAGAAATTAATTTCTCTAATCCTTTAACTCCATCTACACTGCTTTG
Source organism: Montemys delectorum (assembly GCA_019843815.1). Lineage (NCBI taxonomy): Eukaryota > Metazoa > Chordata > Mammalia > Rodentia > Muridae > Montemys > Montemys delectorum. Next base: position 15,540 of record JADRCD010242584.1, read on the forward strand.
CTCGCTTCATCCTTTAGTCTGGGTTTAGCTTCAGGTACACTGAAATATCCCTGCTTTAAAAACAGGGTAAAGTATGAACAATTTGATAAGGGTCAGGATCTACTATGAGTTTACAGTTAACATTTCTATGTAGTGGAAAAAATATTTATAGTTTTAAAAGAGGGAAGTCCAATATGAGAGTACTGGTCATTTTTAAGAATGACTGCCTTGGTCTCAGACAGCGATGTCAGATATAGGTATTAGGAAGATATTTAGTAAGTGTATTTATTTCTTGTAGGAAACAATATGGAGGATAAGAACAATGTACTTTGACTCTAAGTCTAATATAAGTATTTTAGATTCTGGGAACCCATGACATAAACTTGGAGGGAACACACTCAGAGCAGTATGTACTTGGAAGGAATAAAGGGTCTTGTGATAGAAGGCTAGTTCCATGATGTCTAAGACACAGTCTTGCATTTGGTACCTGTCTTTGGTTCTCTGTCTCTAGGCGGAGCCTGGCCTCCACACACCTCCGGGTCTCCAGGAAGGCCTGGCGCTGGGCACGGTCTGAAAGGTAGCTGATGAAGATTCCCGCTGTATTCATGCACATGAATAGCACCACCTGGGCCAGGACCTGTGACACAATTCCAAATATCCTGGTTAGATGTGTCAAACAGCAGCTGCTCAGAGAGAAAGGCTAAGACAAGTAAATACTTTAGCAGGAAGTTTTTATCAGTCACCTACGTGTCTTGTTTTGTGCCACATTAGTTGACTACTTTCATTCTGATCTTGAATCCAAAGTCACTTTTCAAACAAACCTTTTTTGACAACTCCATACAATTAAAAGCCATTGTTCTGTCCTTAAATCTGAGTCTGAACCTTCCTTAGAAAGTTGAGGTACAAAAGGCTGTGAGTCTCCTCCCTTGACTTCACCTTCCCACATCTTTCTACTCATCAACTCAAGAAAAAAAGATACCATAATGCTTAACATAAAGATAAGAGGCACCTATCTGTAATACCAGTACTCATAAAGCTAATATAGAAGGATGGCTGCAAGTGTGAGGCTAGCCTGGGCTACTGTGTGATACTATGCCTCAAAGTAAAAACAATAAATGAATGAATTCTTACATGAAGAGGACCTGTGATGAGAATCTAAAGTTTAGGGTGTGACTAAAGACTGAACCTGGGGTTTGGGACATGCTAAGTAAGAACTGTACCACTGACTTGCCTTCTTAATATCTACAATTACAGTATAAACCATTTTCTGAACAGCACATGCAGGAGGTGAATAAAAAGTGATTGAACTGATCATTAAAGGTCTGAACTGAGATTTGAATTGCAGACCAAGAGAAAAAGATTTTTCACTTGATTCCATTCAAGTTAAACATTGGCAAAAATGAAACTACATAAAATCCACCAGTTCCAGATTATGAAAAGCTTGCCCAGAATTCACAAGTTCCCCAACATTAAATAAAGGCATACAGCAAAGAAAGAAACAGTGAAATAGGAATAGATATCCTTCTCCAGAGAAAGATAGTCAACAGAGACACTCATTCTGACTTGAGCCAGACGTCAGAATTAGCAGTCAAAATTCATTACAGTGCTTTATACTGCTTGGTTAAAGAAAAAAAGGTAAGAATGCTAGAAATGAATGAAAAGACAAACAGAAGAACAGAATTCCGGGTGCACACCTGCACATACATGGAAACTCTGTCCCAAAATAAAAACATTCACTGCATGACCTTGAGAGACCAAATTTTGGGTTCAGATTCCATCTTAGAGAACCTGACCTACGTCTGAACTCAAGGCTGGCATTAGTTTCCAAGTGACCCTCCAACAAACCCGGAGCCTAGCTCCAGTTCCTAGGCTAACCCCATCAAGACCTGCCTTTCCAGGTCAATCTCCCCCAACAAACCTGCTTCTAACACAAGTCTCCAGGTTATTTCCTCCAACAACTCTGCACCTCCAGGTTATAAGCCTGCCCCTGCCTAACAATCACCAATTAGGAAGAAATTAGAAGTTAAGTTTAAGGTATGACTCCCAGCACCAGCCAGTTATGCTAAGGGCTATAGTAGCATACCAATTCTATGTTTGTTAAGCTAGAAACACCCCTGCTTGCTGCTTTCTATAAAACCTTGCCTGGAGGAATGTTCAGGGCTGTCCCTCCACCAGAACAGTTCTGCTGGGCAGCAGTGAGGTGAGCCTGAGCTAGCTTGAATAAAGACCCTGGTGTGATTGCATTGGATTGGCTCCTGACTGGTCTTTTGGGGTTCACAAACACTTCCTTGGTTCTATGATGTTAATGCAGCACAAAGGCAAGATAAGGATCTTTGGCTTATTTCAAGGAACAACACTGCTTAAAGGCTTTAATAATGTGTGCAACAACACTAAAAACTATAACACACCTATAACTTAAATTGTCATAGGGAAAGGAAAAGAGAATGTGACAGAATAAGTCACCTAAAGAACCAATGCTTTTGCAATAAACATGAAAGCAGTTTCAGATTTAAGAAACTCTGTAAAGTCCATAAGGCTAAATGTGAACAAGATGTGCCTGTACACATCATAGTCCAAATGTCAAAGGCCAAAAAGAATCTTATAAACAGTCATACGACCGTGTTAGGCATTGGAAATCTACTTTCCAGTTTCAAAATTATTTCTAGATTAGATATGAAGAAATAATCTATATGTTATTGATGAAATGTTCCTATAATGTACTTATATTAAAAATTCTGAAATTCAAAACAAAATAAAGTGAGTTGTGTTACATAAGTACTAGATTTAAAAAATATTACTAAGAATGAATAAGGTCATTATATAATAGGAAAGTGTCAGGAATATATCACGAAATATTAACACATTTAATATTATAGTCTCAAAATATACAATACAAGATATACTAAAATTAATATAATTATTTATAGATCAATATTTTAGGGATGCACTTTCAGTAGCTACTGATTTGAATAATATCTTTCAATTAATGCTCACTAAATGGAGTACAGTACCCAACCAATCTACTTAAAAATGTAAACACATCTTATGACAAGACTGGAAGCTAGCCTGCATATTTTAAAAAAATAATTATCAAACAAATTTGGTTACTTGGTGGTTTGAATGAGGATGTCCTCTCATAAGCTTAGGTATTTGAATCCTTTGTCCCCAGTTGGCAGCCCTGTTTGGATAGGCTGTGAATGTATGGCCATCCTGGAGGAAGTATGTCAGTGGGACTTGGCTTTGAGGTTTCAAAAACCTTGTGCCATTGCTAGGACACTCTATTTCCTTCCTACTTATTACAATTGAAAATGTGATCCTTCAGCATCCAGCTCCAGCCACCATGACTTCAACCTACTGTAATGGTGTTTCCACTATTATGAACTCTAACCCTTTGGAACCATAAGGTCAGCTAAGCTCTTCCATCTATAAATTACCTTGATCATGGCATTTGTAACATCAGCAGAAGAGTAGCTAAGTGATGTAGCTACGAATACCATCAAGTTCCAAAGCACTGAGCAAAAGAACAGTCATAAAACACAGTGTGCTTAGAAGTTAAAAAAAAAATCCACACAACCTATTGATCTAGGGATACATGACAATCTCGTAATAGAAAATCATGCCTAGAGGACAGTGAAAATACCACCAAGCAAAACTTAGAACCTGATGAAAGATTGGTTAAAGACAAATGTGTTGGCCACTGAGCATAATGAATTATCAATATCATTAAACCAAGTAAAACAAAAGAAGCCCCAGAATAAATCCAAAGTATATATAAGGAGAAGCAACACAATAGGAAAAATAAGTTATGAAGTAAAAAGTAAAATTTATAGTGACCAATAAACTTGAAAGTTTCTTTTCTGTCAAGGACAGTAAACAGAAACACTTCTTTACAAGTCCAGTAATGATAAAAAGTACAAAAGAGCAGAATAAAGGCTTAAAGAAAGGGTTAGGCAAACACGAAATTTAAGGCTTTGAAGAATTTAGGAAGTAATCCTAATTCTGGATTTTAATGTGAGTAAGATCTCAAACATAATTAAGATGTTTCTGACAGTATATTTCTGAAGTGGACTCAACAAAAGGGAAAATTAAATACGTATAATCACAATTAAAAATCGTTTTACAAGGGAAGCAACAAATTTTGATGGCTTCATCAGATAACTCTAAAATAATTGTGAGACAAATAATCTAAATATTTTATTTCTTTAAGAGAACAGAAAGTATAGAACTCTCTCCAACTCAGTTTAAGGCTCACTTATTTGAGGAAAAGCTTACAATTCTCCTGCCTTAGCGTCCTGTGTGCTAACAGTGCAGATGTATGTCCCAACGTCTACCTTGGGCTAGAATAATGTGATATGCTGAAACTAACATCGCTGGATTAGCTGCAACTGGGAAATTTTGTTCATAAGCATAGGAAATGAATTCTTAAACATAATAATAGAAAACAGAAGCCATAAATGTATAGAAAGGATAAAACATCTTGACCAGACTGAGTTTTTCCTAGAAATTTGTGGATAATTTAACATTATTAAATCAATTAATATGATTCACCATATATACATATAAATAAATGAAATAGGGTTTAGCAAGTTTGCAATGTCAGAATAAAATTGATTCCATTCCTAGCCACTCATAAACTCATAAAACAAAAAATGATGAGGCACAGTGCCACTAGTAAACATCAATGATACCCAATTCCAGAATAGGCATGGACCAAGTTATATAAGCCTGTGATTATTTTTCTTCTTTTTTATGCATGTGTGTATACATGTTTGACCATGTATGTTTGCATGTGTATGTGTGAGTGTGCATGCACATGTGTTCATATGCACTGGGCTGCCCTAGTTGACATTAGGAATCTTCTTAGATCACTTTCCACCTTACTAATTTAAGGCAGGGCCTTTCACCTGAAGCCAGAGCTGTCTGATATGGATAGTCTGGCTAGCCAGCTTTTTCTTCATATACCATCTCTGCTCTCAGTGATGAGCTTATTGGGGGACCACTAGGCTTAGCTGGCATCTACACAGATTCTGATACTCATTTAAGTTTTCTCATTTTGGAGACATCTGAACATCATTCCCTCTGCCTTGGATGCCTCTCATGATGCTTTGTTGTGTTGCTAATTCTTTTTACTCTCCAGTGCTCAGTTTTTTTCTGTAGTTTTCCCAGAAGTGTTCCATAGCTACTTCATCATAGTCAGATTTCCCTGACATTTGTGATTTTCACAACTTATGTGTTTTTCCTTAATAGTACTTATATACTTATTTTCTTGTCTGTTTGGTTAATGTATATCAGCACACCAGAATTTTAACTTATATCCATAAAGACATGATGGTTGTTCAGCTTGACTGATGCCCATTGCCTTGCACAATAGGTAAGTGCTCAACAATGTGTGTATAAATTGCTCTGTATTTCATGTGTGCTAAGTATTTGATGAATGGCCACATGAATGAATGAAATAGCTTCCCTATGTACCACTAATCATCATGTAGAAGATATGGATGAATAATGTTATTGCAGCAACAGTGATAAAGACATCAAACAATATCCTTAACAAATGTTAACATAGCAAATGTGCTAGACAGTGAGTAGATTAAGATAAATTCAGAAGGAGCCTTTTTAGTAAAGGAATTCTATCATTAGTTATGTAAACACTATACTCACCTTGTGTTGCAGCTTTAAAAATATATTACTATTACACTGAACATAGCATATGCTATTCTCATGAAACAATTTCTGGGTGTTAGTGCTCTTTCAGACCCATTGTATCTTGTAATCTGTCCAACTATACAGCTCAGCTTGGGCCCCTGTTTTCATATTGTATCTACAAACTACCTCTCACTCAGAACTAATATACTAAGCATTAGTATATTGAAGAAATATTATGGATATTTTACAGATATTGGTAGACTTTACTACTTTATATGAATGCTTCCATTCAAGATTATTTATGGAGCAAGTTCTATTGAGCATTCCACAGTTTTATTTTCTTTCTTGTCATATGTATGGAAAGTTTCTGAACTTAGGAAGTTCCTTTATATGCCAAATACAATCATTACTGAGATGAAACATATATGAAAAACACTCAGCAAAATGGTCCATATTTAACATGAATTCAAGCATGTTATATTAGCTATAACTTTGGTCTTTCACTTAAAGTTTTTGCAATATCCAAAATTTTAAAGAACATTCATCCTATGGAGAAATAACCATACAAAGTCCATAAAAGAAAACATCAAAAGGCAAGCTTATCATCTTGGTTCAAGTCAAATACCTTACTTCAGTAAATAAATGTAAAATCATTAAGAAAGACTTATAAAGTCTACCCAGGCTTCCACAAATATGTAAATGCAAGTACACATGTGCACATACATCTACACACATGTGAACAGGACATATTATATGAGAGAAGAATAAATATAAAATAGATAAAATGAAATATGAAGTCCTTTGTTTCCTAAAGTATAGTCCATGAAGCAATGTTTCATTTTCCATTTTATCTTAAGATAAATGATGCATTATACATGTGCTTCCACAGGATAAGAGTATTTCTGACATTGAGGATTTCTGAGTTTGAGGCCAGCCTGGTCTACAGAATGAGTTCCAGGACAGCCAGGGCTACACAGAAAAACCCTGTCTCAAAAAACCAAAAAAAAAAAAATAGTAGGGATATTAAATTTGTTTTAATACAGAATTTTGAGAAACTAAGATGTTCAGAAGAAATAAAGTTGTTAAAGACTGAAAACAGTAAGGCCTGCAATAGAGAAGCAACGAAGGGAAGAAATATCTTTAAAAATAGGTGAGAAATCAAGTTAATAATTTTTAATATATGAGATATCTAATTCCATAGTATAATTTGAAAGATACACCATGGCAGTGAAAACCATTAATGTGTTTTTCCTAGGTATCTGTGACAGAATGTTCAGAGGTGAACGTAGCAGCAGCCAACAGTTCCAAGAGTGTCTCCAGGTTGAGAGCTCAGAGATCCCTGGTGACCTTTGACGAATCATCTTATGAAAATGTCTCCACAGCCACCTGTGTTCTAGAGACTGCACTTTAAATTTTTGGTACACTATTTTAATGGGTGTTACAAAAGAGAGGGACTCGTAAAAGTTAAATAAATGCTCAAGGTCCCAAACCTAGGAAGTAACAATGGGGTGACGAAATCACCCATCCTTGCTGTAACACTGAGCTTAGCTTCTATAGTGGCTAGTTTTGTGTGCCAACTTGACACAGGCTGCAGTTATCACAAAGAAGGGAACTTCAGTTGGGGAAGTGCCTCCATGAGATCCAGCCTTGGGGCATTTTCTCAATTAGTGATCAAAGGGGTGGTGCCATCCCTGGGCTGGAAGTCTTGGGTTCTATAAGAGAGCAGGCTGAGCAAGCCAGGAGAAGCAAGCCAGTAAAGAACATTCCTCCATGGCCTCTGCATCAGCTCCTGCTTCCTGACCTGCTTGAGTTCCAGTTCTGACTTCCTTTGGTAATCAACAGCCATGTAGAAGTAAGCTGAATAAACCCTTTCCTCCCCAACTTGCTTCTTGGTCATGATGTTTGTGCAAAAATAAAAACCCTGACTAAGACAAATTGGTACCAGAAGTGGGGTATTCATGTGACAACCTGACCATGTTTTGGGGAGGAATGTGGAAAGACTTTGGAACTTTAAACTAGAAGAGCCACTGTTAAGAACTCTGTGGAATGTCTGTGGGAGCTTGGAAGATCATGTTGAGAACAGTGCAGAGATGGAGGCCTGGCTTGTGAAATTTGAGAGGGAAGATTAAAGACTCTTATCAGGGCCATGTTGTTTTGATTGTGAAGATTCTGTGGTTCTGGTTAGCTGGGGCTGAAATATCAGCTGTGATTAACAAGATACCAGAACTACAAAAGAGAGAACTTTGCATTACTGGGACTATTGATGCTGGTTAGCTGGAGCTAAGAAATTAGCAGTGATTAAGAAGAGACCAACATCATTGAGGTGACATCTTCTGAGAAGTGTTTGCTGAGAGCACAAAGAGGTTGTGTTCCAGAGATAGCCAAGGTTGTACCTTGTGCTGCAGCAGGACTTGGTAATGTGTAAGAGTCACCCAGGTAGTACTGGTTTTGATACCATGAAGGGGTCATAAAGAGCAGCTGAGGCTCGGCACAATGAGAGGTCATGAAAGGCCATTGGTAAAGGTGCAGCCTCAGTTTATAATTGATGGCCCAGATCTGAAGGTGTCATGCAAAAGAGTTGAGGCTTGACACTGTAAAAACAGTCTATGAGAGGCTATTGGTAAAGCCTGGTTACAGCATTGTTTTGAGAATGCCAATACCATACAGTGACCACCAAGGACAGCAGCAGCAATGGAGTATAGGCATCTGGAGCCCAGAAGATAAAGATGTGTGCTACAAAGAACAGAGCTGGAGAAGTGACCAAAGCCCTTAGAGGAGCCCAAAAGGTCGTGAATTGGATCCCAGACATTGGTTTTGCTTTTAATTGTGACTGTGCCCTGATATTTTTCCCTCTTAAAAAAAGAATATACTTTAGTGGAGCCCACAGTTAAGAGACCTTAAATTTTAAAAGATATTAGACATTTTAAATTGATTAGACTTTTAATATGTAAAGACTGTGAGACTTTAGATTTTGGAAATGAATAAAAACATAAGGGTTGAGGCTTAATAATGATGTATTTGTGTGTCAGGTTGACAAGGGGTCAATTGTACTGGCTAGTTTTGTGTGTCAACTTGACACAGGCTGCAGTTATCACATAAAAGGGAACTTCAGTTGGGAAAGTGCCTCCATGAGATCCAGCCTTGGGGCATTTTCTCAATTAGTGACCAAGGGGGTAGGGCCTCTTGTGGGTGGTGCCATTTCTGGGCTTGGAAATCTTGAGTTGTATGAGAGAGCAGTCTGAGCAAGCCAAGAGAAGCAAGCCAGTAAAAAACATCCCTCCATGGCCTCTGCATCAGCTCCTGCTTCCTGCCTGCTTGAGTTCCAGTCCTGACTTCCTCTGGTAATCAACAGCCATGTAGAAGTAAGCTGAATAAACCCTTTCCTCCCCAACTTGCTTCTTGGTCATGATGTTTGTGCAAAAATAAAAACCCTGACTAAGACAGCTTCCAAAGAGCAGAACTAGCAGGAGATTGAAAAGTCCCAATAGTGCTTATATAGCAGAGATGAGCAACTCAGCATGCTGAAGAGGCCCCATACTTGCATGTTTATTTCAGTGTTATGCAAAATAGTCAAGATATGGAAACAGCCTAAAGAACAAAAATTGTTATTTTTATTGAAAGAAACACACTGTGGTGGTTTTGGTATCAACACTGATAATAGCATATGGGACTAAGCAATAAGCTCTACAACAGCAGGATCTGTCAGGTTTCACCAGGGCTTATATACCCAACATTTATATTTCTAATGAATTGAGGAGTAGGGAGAAGAAAATGCAGGGGAGGAGGAGAAGCAGAAGAGGAATAACAGGGAAGGGGGAAATTAACTATGTGTTTGGTAAAGCCTAAAATAAATAATGACTGATTTATTACTGAGATCTTTGTAGAAAACTTGCTTACTCCTGATTCTTACTTTGCACCTTTGATAGTCTGGAAGGACAGCAGAGGAAGAAGGTAGGCCCGAGTCTTTTATGAATGTTCCTGTTGCTGAAGAGCTAGAAGTTGTGTGTGTGTGTGTGTGTGTGTGTGTGTGTGTGTGTGTGTGTATTCATTTGTATACCTCATGGGTCAGATAGAGGTAACAGGATATTTATAATGGGATTAACATAGTAAAAATGACTTTCTTACAAAAAACAATCTACAGATTCAATGCCATTCCCATAAAAATTCCAACAGAATTCTTTATAGACCTTGAAAGAACAGTTCTCATCTTCATATGGAAAAAAAAAAAAAAAAAACCCGGTATAGTGAAAACAACCCTGTACAATAAAAGAATTTCTGGAGGTATCACTATCCCTGATTTCAGGCTGTACTACAGAGCAATAGTAATAAAAAACCTGTTGGTATTGGCATAGAAACAGACAGGTTGATCAATGCAATCTAATAGATGATTCAGAAGTGAACCCACACAGCTATGGACACTTGATTTTTGAAAGAGAAGTCAAAATCATAAAATGGAAAAAAGAAAGCATCTTCAACAAATGGTTCTGGTCTAACTGGATGTCTACCTGTAGCAGAATGCAAATTGATCCACATTTATCATTCTGTAGAAAACTCAAGTCCAAGTGGATAAAAGACCTCATCAGAAAGCTAGATACAGTAAATCTAATGGAAGAGAAAGTGGGGAATAGCCTTGAATTCACTGGTACAGGAGACAACTTCCAGAACACAAACAGCTCAGGAACTAAGATCAACAATTAATAAATGGGACCTTTTGAAATAGACAGTTTCTGTAAGGCAAAGGACACTGTCAATAGCACAAAATGGTAGCCTACAGATTGGGAAAAGGTCTTCACCAACCCTACATCCATAGAGAACTAATATCCAAAATATATAAAGAACTCAAAAAATTAGAGACCCAAAACCATATAGCCCAATCAAAAAATTGAATACAGGGCTAAATAGAGAATTCTCAACAGAAGTATCTCAAATCCTGAGAAGCACCTAAAGAAACGCTCAAAGTCAATACTTATCAGGGAAATGCAAATCAAAACAACTCTGAGATTCCACCCTACACCCATCAGAATGGCTAAGATCAAAAACTCAAGTGACAGCACATTCTGGGGAAGACTGGTGATGATATTTAGCAAGGGGAACCCTTATCCATTGCTGGTCGGAGTGCAAACTTGTACAGTCACTTTGGATTGTATTAATTGATTAATTTGGTGGTTTCTCATAAAATAGGTAATAGTTCTACCTCAAGATCCAGCTATACTACTGCTGAGCAAATACCCAAAAGATGCTCCACTGTACCACAAGGACACTTGATCAACTATGTTCATAACAGTTTTAGTCATAATAGCCAGAAACTGGAAACAATTCAGATGTCCCTTAATGGAATAATGAATAAAGAAAATGTGGTACCTTCACACAGTGGAATATTACTCAGCTACTAAAAACAAGGATATTACGACATTTGCAGGCAAATGGATGGAACTAGAAAATATTATTCTGAGTCTGGTAATTCAGACCCTGAAAGGAATGGATGAAATGGATATTAGCCATAAAGTACAGGATAACCATGCTACAATCCACAGACCCAAACAAGTTAAGTAACAAGGAGGGCTAAGCGAGGAAGCTTGAATTTCACACAGAAGGGGAAATCAAATAGGCTTCAGAAGTGGATGGAGAGAGGGAACTTAATAGGAGAGGGAATGGGGAGGGGCACAGAGGTAGGGTTCAGATATGGGGATACTGGGGATGAGAGAGGTGAGACTGCTGGGAGAGGAAAGAAAAATCAGTTTGGGGCCATCTCTGGGACAAGTTGGAGACCCATGATTGGGGAGGCTGTTGGGAGGACATGACCGTGGGTGAGACTCCTAAAGTTGCTGCTCCTATAGCCAGACAGAACTTCCAGTGGAGGGAGGGGGAAATAAACCTATCCACAAAATCTTTGACTCAAAATTTTTCCTGCCTACAAGGTATGTAGGGATAAAGATGGAGCAGAGATCGAGGGAATAGCTGACCAATGACTGGACAACTTGACACCCATCCCATGGGAGAGAGCCAAGCCCTGACACTATTAATGATACTCTGCTATGATTGCAAACAGCATAACTGTCATTTGAGGGGTTTCATCCAGGAGTGGATGGAGGCAGATGCAGAGACCCACAGCCAAATATTAGGTAGAATTCAGGGAGTCTTGTGGAAGAGTCTGGAAGAGTTGGGAGAAGGATTGAGGGAGCCAGAGGGATCAAGGACACCACAAGAAGACCTATAGAACCAACTAACATGGGCCCATGGGACTCACAGAGTATGAACCACCAACCAAAGAGTATGAACCTTGGCCCCCTATGCATTTGTAACAGATGTGCAGCTTGGTCTTCATGTAGAATTGGAGTGGGGGCTGTCTCTAACTGTTGTCTGCCATTCGATCCCCTTCCCTAACTGGGCTGCCTTGTCTGTCTTCAGTGGAAGAGGATACCCATTGTCTTGTGACTTGAGGTACCACAGTAGGTGGGTACCGAGATGGGGGACTCCCTTCTCTGTGTATAAGGTGAGAGGGAACAGGAAAATATGGGTGGTAGGGTGAGATTTGGGGGAGGAAAGGAGGGAGAGGGCTGTGATAGGGATGGCAATGAATAAATAAATAAGTTAATGAAAAACAAAACAACAAACAAACAGACAACTACCTCCACCCCCAAAATAGATTTTGATGGAAACTCTGGGGATGGGGAAGAAGAAAGATATAAGTTCTCTGTGCTCTTTTTTTTTTTTCTCAACTGGCCAGGGTATTTCCACATCTTAGAATTTTAGAGGATGAAAGTCAGAATCTAATAATGATTTTTATTATCATATTCACTTAAATTTTAATCTAAGCACTGGGTGATTGCCTATAACCAATGTGCTAGGCATGATTCCTTGAGGTGAGGATACAGGGATACAGAACAAGGTTTTGTCCTCCTGAAGGTTATATTTTTATGAACTAGGGAGTTTCTTCAAAAGAGATGTGAGAGAGGAGAGAGAGGGGAGAGAGTGGAGAGAAAACAAACCTGTGTGACCTAGCTTTGTTGTGAGGATAAAATGAAACAATGCACACGACTCTAGTTTGGGGATAATTGGATCCTGGCAGTCAGCAAGTGTTAATTCTCCATGAGTGGCTATAAAGTTAAAATGAGGAACTCAAGTGCAAAGTGTTTAGCATTTGTTTGATACGTATCCAACATCCCACATGGCAGGCACTAGCAGTGATACCCTGCACAGGCTGCATCCTCAGCAAAGAGCTCACTGGGGAGAGTAGGAAGAAGGCTAGGGGATTTGGTTCTGTCTGTCTGTCTGTCTGTCTGTCTGTCTGTCTGTCTGTCTGTTTGTCTGTCTGTCTGCCTGTCTGCCTGTCTGCCTCTATCTCTCTGTGTCTCTGTCTCTCTCTCTGTCTCTCTCTGTCTCTGTCTCTTCTCTCTCTCTTTGTGTGTGTGTGTGTGTGTGTGTGTGTGTGTGTGTGTGTGTGTGTGTTAGGGTTTCTATTGCTGCAACAAAATCACCATGACCAAAAAGTTATACCTCCAGATCATAATGCATCACTACAGGAAATCAGGACAAGAACACAAGCAAGGTTGGAATTTGGTGGCAAGGGCTGATGCAGTGGCGATGGCATGGGTGCTGCTTAGTGGCCTCCTTCATACGGCTTGCTCAAAACCTGTTTTCTTATAGAACCCAGGACTACTAGCTTAGGGATGGAACAACCCACGATGGATTGGGCCTCCCCCATTGATCACTAATTGATAAATGGCTTGCAGATGGATCGCATGAAGGTATTTTCTCAACTTAGGTTCCTTTCGCTCTGGTGACTCTAGCTTTTGTCACGTTGGCACACAAAATGAGCCAGTACAGAGTGTATAAAAGGGTGAGCTTTCTTGTACATCTGGAGGCCTTAGGTGTCTTCCTCTCTTTCTCCCAGCTTTATTTTTTGATACAAGGTTTCTTATTGAACCTAGAGACCACCATTTCATTGGCATTGGCTGGTGAATAAGCTCCCTGTATTTTCCTGTCTTTGCCCCTCAGCCAGGTCACAATCAAAACTGGTTATTGTAAACGGTTGCTGTGGGTCCAGATTTGGATCTTCATTCAGCAACCACTTTACCTACTAAGCTCAGCCACTTTACCTACTAAGCTCAGCCACTTTACCTACTAAGCTCAGCCCCTCTTTTGACTCTTTTCTCCCTCCCTCATGTGTGTCCTGGGTTTAAGTTACTTGTAGTAACTTGAAAATAGCTGTGCCAGTTTGCTGATCATTCACTTCTCCTAGGATTTGTCTTTCTGTTTCCTATTCTATATTCCCCAAACTGTTTCCTCTGCACAGCATCTGTCAGATGTCTTCAGCCTCAACTGCCATTTGAGTCTGCCTAGTCCCAGATGGAGGTAGGGGAATCTGAAGAAGGAGGGATGAAGGGAAGATGGGGCAGGGGAAGGAAGGGGAAGGCAAGAGAAGAGAGTCATTCATCCTACAGTTTGGGCGATGACTGTGTTTCTCATCAAGATCTTCTAATACCACCCACACCCTTGCCTCTGCAAGTTCCTAGAGCAGAAACAGCTTCCTTATGGCTCAGGTGTGGGTAGCTAATCAAGGCAAGTGTGCCTATAATCTTATCTCAATCTCTGCTTTAGCGCACATCATATACTCCCTTTGAATGTCTGTTTCCTGCTGGAACCCTGGAGGATATACTAGAGCACTACAAGCTCTCTAACATCGTCATATCCTTTGGAAATTTGGTTCCTTTTCCCTGAATTGTCATTTTTAATCTGGTGCACATACATGTACACATAGACACAGACACACATACACACACACACACACACACACATACACATACACACACACACAGAGAGAGAGAGAGAGAGAGAGACAGAGAGAGAGAGAGAGAGAGAGAGAGAGACAGACAGACAGACAGAGACAGACAGAGACAGAGAGAGCAAGAGACAGAGACACACACAAAGAGACAGAGAGAGACAGAGAGACAGAGAGAGAAAGAGGGACACAGAGACAGAGACAGAGACAGAGACAGACAGAGACAGAGTGATCTACAATTCTAGGATGTTAGATGTAGTAAAAGCCTCTTTGAAACTCCTCCCCGGACATCTGGTTTGCATTCTTGTGCTGTCCTGCTTTGGAGCACTCTCTTACTGCATTGCCTCAGGGCTCCTGTTGGTTAGGGGACTCATCTGTAGGTTCTGAAGGTAGTGACTCCTGTCTGCCACTGCTGGGTCTCTGTACTTGACACAGAGTGGTCAGTCAGTAAATGTGTGCTGACAGTTGTCTGGAGGAGCAGCTGGGATATTTTGTGTGATAGTCACTGAAGAGACACAAGTGACCTCTGTGTGCCTGTCACTGTATGAAGGCCATTTCTTAAGGGCAA
>JADRCD010242585.1:0-30486 GCA_019843815.1 Montemys delectorum
AGATCACCCTATGGTGACAGAATGAGATCAGGAAAGAGAGTTAGCCACAGTGGCTTTGTAGCAGAGACACTGTTGAGATAATCCACTAATCAATTTTATAGAAATTGCATGAAGTGATTGATTAATCTACTAATGCCAGAAATCTTATCTCTTAATATCTTACATTAAATTTCATCATGATATTAAAAGGGGAAAGACCCAATTCAAACTCTAGCATAGGGCAGGGTTCTCTGGAGCAGGCTGATGACACTGGCTTCCTCTGGCTGCCAGGAGTCCCTGTGGATATTTTACTCCTTCCGCAGCTTCTGTCTCCACGTGGTCCTTTCCTTGTTGAAGTCCCCCTTTTTGCTTTTTGGTTGTCTTTCTGTTTGCTCTCCCTGTGATAAATGCACCAGTCATATGAGGGTCCACTCTGATACAGTATGAATTCATGTTAACTTGACTAAATCTGAAAAGACTGGACTTTCAGTAAGATCATCTGCTGAAGTTTAAGTGAACATAGATTTGGGAGCAGATAGTACTTCACCCAACTATCCAAGAAATAGGTATAAGCAAGGCAGATTTTGATTTTAAAAGGTTCAGTTTGGCAGAGAGTCAAGGGATTGTTGCAGAGGTCTTGAAGAGACATGGGAAAATGAGAGTTAAATAAGTTAAATAAGAGGCTGTGTAGCTCAGTTGGTAGAGTTCTTGCCTAGCATGTAGAAAGTCTTGGGTTCAAACTCCAGTACTATACAAACCAGGAATGGTGGCACATGTACATAATCCTAGTGTTTGGTGGAGACATCAGGATCAGAAGTTTGAGATCATCCTTGGCTACGTAGTGAGTTGAAGGCTAGGCTTGCCTTCATGGGACCCTGCATCAAAAATAAGAAATAAGTGGAGAGAAATAGGAAAGATGGACAAGCAGGAAGACCAGTGGCTCAGATTATGACATGATATAAATGAGGATGGAGAGAGTTTGAGAAGCCACCCTTTGCTAAGTTAGGAAACACAAGTTCTGGGGAAGAAGAGATCAATGTTTGTCGAGTAAATGTAGTGACTATTTTACCTTGTGCCAAGTTTTTTTTTCTTGTCTAGAAGAAGACTCCCCAGTTAGCCTCTGACTTAACTTTGTAGGTTCCAACTGCTAATAAAGAATAATATCTTTTTTTTTAAAAAAATTAACTCATAATTGGGGGTTTACATAAATAATTTATAGAACTAAATGAGATTACATTGCATTAGAGAAGCTACCCACTACAATTCACTGGCTTGCCCTCCTGAGGAAGGATTTTAGTGTGATCAACATTCATAGCTTCCTGGTCTTTTTCAGTCTTTCACCCTCACATCTGTTCCCCCAGCTAAGTCCTTTCTTTATCACAAAGCAGGAATGTTTATTTTCTAATCTGATTATATTGGCTATATTCACTCTCAGTATGCTTAGATTTAGTTGAGTGTAGTGTAAGAAAAAAAATCCCAAAACAAATAAACAAACAAACACCAACTTTATTTCTAAGAAGAACCTGGGCTATACTCTATGGAGAACTCAACAAACAAAAGAAAAAAAATAAAAAATTATTTTGACAACATTGCCTTCAAATGAGGCATGGGTAATATATTCTGAAATATTAAGAAACAAGAGCATAGAGTGATTTTGTGCCAAGATGACTATGAAAATGTTCTTAGATTGTTTTCCCTTTTTGATGACCAATCTAACCTGAGTGTATCTTGTACAAAATAAAGGGTATAGAAGTCCATTCAATGGACCTAAACTCAAATCCAGCTAGCTTAGCTACATTAGGCCTGGGTTATTTAAAATGTATGTATTTAATTTTTTCTTCTCTAGTCTACTACTACTTTAAAAATGTGACTACAGTTATATTAAGGTAATAGACCAGGACTTTCTGTCAGTACTTCCTAGGTGGGCTGTATTAAACACCAAGTGCCAGGTCTGTTTAGATTCATGAGATAAAATATTCTCATGTGGCTCTCCTAAATCTTGAGATTGGATCAAAGGTGTGGAGAGCTGTCCTGGTGATTGATTTCTTCTTTCTTGAATGTCTCTGGAAATGTTAATTGTATGCAAATGAGTACAGGGTGATGGCCTCTCAGTGAATCAGGAGTATTTAAAGTGAACACTGCTTGAGGATGAAATCTGAATAGGAACACAAATAACATGAAAACCCACATTATCAGACTCTGAGTGTGTACTGTTGTCAAACTCAGGATATGACTCAAATGGTCCAAGAATCAACCATTATTCTTGACTAACACCTCTTGATGCACCACTAAGCCAACCAATGGATTAGGTACTTTCTATAGGGAGCTTGATTTTTCTGGCCATAGCCTCAAGATGTACGGAGTTTATCTTTGATAGATGAAACTTCTCAAATTTAGATGTTAAACTAACATCTCGGGGCCACTTAAAGAATAAGGAGCTAGTGCTAGACTCAAATCCATGTTTGTCTTTCTTTTAAAGCCACCCTTCACTTTGCCATCCCCCCAAATGTAAATCATACATGGAAATATTAGAAAGGTAGAATGAGGGTGGAGGGCTGCCTATGTAGGGTAACAAAAATTCTCTAGAGCAAAGACAGCTGAGACATGGAAATCAATGGCCATTAACTCTGAGACTTTGCTCACAACCCAATACTTTCTTAGCAGCTGGAAGGAATCATTGTGCTGATCTGCCATTCTTCCAAATTGAATCATCCTTATTTGTAGGGAGAAGGAGAGTCTTAAGACTCAGAAAGCCAATGAACTTGCAAGACTTCAAGAAGCCCATGCTTATAAAACTTATGAGATCCGTAAGATCCTTACCCAAGGTTGTAGAATAGAAAAAAAAAAAACAAGCAAAAATCCTCCAGTGGAGCAGATGACATGTTGGTTGTAGGTTGTGCAGGGAACTACAGTACAGCTTTCATGAGTTATCAACCACACTGAGGTGATGCACAAGCCTTTGGGTTATGAGTGTTCCAGTTTTTCACCCCAATAAACTCATCACTCCAAGTTAGACTTCTATGGATTATTTTTTTGGTTAGCTTTTGATAGTCTACTTGGAGTGAGTAGATGTTTATTCCTATTTCTTCAGGAAAAGTAGCACAGTGCCCTGTCATTGACAGAATGTTAAAGATCCACAATAACTAAAATTTTTGTGTGCTGTGGTACAAGATATAATTTCTAACCGAAAATGGTAGAAGAGGCTTTCTAAGGCAGGGGTGGCTAAGCATGTGACTGGTGATACTAGCAGCAACCCCCCTGGTATTTGTAGAGTATCTTACAGTTGAAATAATGCATTTTCAGTCATTATGTTATTGATATGTCTGTGTACCCTTATTGATAAGGGAAGGGATTGTATGAAAGTCATTTCTAATGTAATGATGACTAAACATACACAAAGTGATTAAAAAAGTTTTTAGGGATTGGCAAGCTTACTCAGTAGATAAGGTGCTTCCCATGTAAGCACAGGGACCTCAGAGCAGATCCCCTGTGGACAAATAAAAGCTGGGCATGGATACTTAGGAAGTGAGGGAAATGTCTAATGGATGACAATATTGGATACTTAATATCCAAGCTGTGAGAGTTTCCCACCCCATAATTATTAAAGACTCTCACTGGCCATGAGTCTGTGTGCGATGTGCTTTTAGAGAAAGCCTTGTGGTAGTCATTCACCCTGAGTCTGGTTCCAACATGTTCAGATTGACTGAAGAACATTGTTTTCATTTTAGACTCTTCTCTAGATTGAGATGTTCAAGAGTGTACAGCACTGTCCTTTTCCATAATAGCACATGAATAGCAGAGGAGATTATTTGGAGAAAAAGAAAGAATATAGGAGGTACAGAGGAAAAGGGAGCTCTCTAGATTTTCTGGCTCTTGATTTTTTTTTAAATTCTGGGCCTTTAATTCTTCATCCCTCTAAGGTACATGTTTCAAGAAGGAACTTTGGTGATGATACTCTTTAGTTCAGTCATTATTCTACTTAATCAATGGAGTTTTCAGATGTAATAATACAGTGATAGATAGTATAGAAAGGAAAATACAAAGTTCTACATGGATCAAGAAGCTTGCCATTTAAGAGTGGAGATGTATGATATGCTACATATAATACTGAAAAAGTTGGAAAAGTGCCAACCTTATCAGATGCCAGTTAACACTGAAAATTCTATTTGAAACACCATCCTTTATTTCTTTTTAAATTTCTGAGACTTAACTCAGTGCTTCATCCATGATACATGTTTTATAAAACATTACTCTAACTGGATAGTAATAATGCATGGGTTAATATCATGAATATTCTAAAAGGGGACCTAAGAGGAGGAGTGAACATTTGATAGGGGCTAGAAAGATGGTTCAGTTGTTAAAGTAATTATTGTGGAAGCATGAGGACTGAATTAGGATTACCAGCACCCACATGAAAAAGCTGGCCATGAGGCAGATTTCTGACACTCATTGCCTACCTCTCCCTCACCCTAACAAAATCAGTGAACTTCAGGTTCAGTGAAGTCACTATCAGTAAAAGTAAAGTAAAGTAAAGTAAAGTAAAGTAAGTAAATAAAGATAGAGTGTGGTTGAGGAAGACACCCAAGTTTGACCTTGTGTCTCTGCACACACGTGCAGACATGTGCACACATACATGGATCATACCCACTTCCCATTACACATAAAACTATTTTAAAAACAACATATCCATATATATGTATATATATATTATCTATCTATCTTTCTATCATCTATCTATTATCTCTCTCTCTATATATATCATCTATCCATCCATTTATCTATCTATCTATCTATCTATCTATCTATCTATCTATCTATCTATCATCTATCTATCTTTTCTGTGTGTATCTTTAGTCTCATGTACTGTTAATACTCATAAGGGCTTGGTGGATTTTTGGATAGCACAGATTTACACTATTTCTACCATCGGGAGAAGTTGCAGAATATAACATATTGGGGAAAGAATGGTGATTGAAATAACCTTATACTTTTGTCTCTGAAAGTATACAAACAATGGAAATGAAAGTATGAAAAAATTCACCCATGAAGAGTGGATGGTTGTTAGAGTAGGGTGGTCATGAGTGTATTTCTAGGTTGCTTCTAGGTCTTGCAAAAAGTTTTTGCCTAGGCAGCAGCATGCTGATGCCATTTGTGTAAAGGAATATAAAGACTGAAGGTAGATTAACAGAATAAGAGTTGACAGGCATTCATAATGGTCAAGGATAGACTGGGGTTTGGAAGTTAGTGTCTTCAGAAACTAAACTACAAGGTGAAAGCATGTCAAAATCTATTAAATCATCTCTTAATAGATGACATAATATTTTGCAAACAATAAGTACAGGCTACTATATGCCTATTACTTCTTTTGTTTTTCTTGGTTTGTGTTGTCCCCCTTTGAAATTACAATTATTGTGAAGAACACAAACTAAATATCTGTTCCATCTCAAAGAATCCTTTTCATAGAAAATATAAGGAGGAATCCAGAATAATGTAGAAAACAGATTAAGCTCATTAGGAAATGATGAAGGTTACAGAAATGGGGTCAGAGGGGATCTTTTTGCAGGGATGACAATTGATCTGCACAGTCAAGTGTGCATGAGGCTAGGGGTAAAAGGAAGACAATACCACATAAGGAAAAACTATAAAGGAGCAAGTACAGTAAGGGTGGAGAATATGCAGGAAACTGTGAGTGTTCCTATACAAACGAGAATGAAGAATTTGAGATATGCTAATAACAGATGAGGTTGAACTCAATGAGTGTTTTAGGGTTGGCTTTGAACGTAAGAAATGAAGAATAGCAGAAAAGAAGATCAAGTAGATTTTATTCTGTAGTTAGGTCTACCTGGAGAAGAAATAAGTGCTCTGAGATTCTTCTACTTTGGCACAGCTTTAATTCTTTTTTATTAGTTAGTCATATCTGTACTTTTAAAAATAGCCTAGATGTTATGAGGCAAAAACATGGATCAAGCTAACCTACTTAGAACTCAGTGGGAAACCCACTGTTGTCACTCAAACCTTTTTCCAACCTCTAGTTCACACCACTATTGTCTAACGAAGACATTTAAAGTAAACAGAATTGCTTTAATACAGCAAAAACATCTGCTGCATTTAAAAATAATCTCCTGCTGATGTGACATATGGTATCATCAAAAACTTTATTCCAGTGCCCCTAGAGCTTCTGAGACACCTCGAAATGCCATGATTACCATAAAGAGATTTATGCAATTCTCAAAGCTGAAAGGAAAACAATTAATTCATTTTAATATTTAAAATAAATATGGACCATTTGGATCATTTGGGAGGAGAAATGAGATTACAAAACCCACAATAATTAGAATCTAACTCCCCAAAGAGAGATGTTCTAAAATGTAACTTTCAGTTGGAAAATTCCCCTAGCTGGTCTGTTTAAGATATGAATTCAGTCTGTCCCAGCTTTTCCTGGATTAAGTAGGAACATTCTGTGTACCTGGCCTCAGTGGAGGTTATTTATGATGGGCACAGTCTCATTTTCTTTTACACAGAATTTCTTTATAATCCATACACGTACAAGTGCAAAAAGAGAATGAAAGTTCAAGTTTGATATTATTCAGTTAAATATGTATTAATATAAAACACTAGGTAACCATCAGAATGTCAGATGAGTGAAATATAGAAGCCACCTTTACATTAATCTTTGGTTACAGAATAAGAGAAATACAGATGACTGATGTCTCAGTTTGGATTTTATTGCTGTGAAAAGACATCATGACCAAGGCAAAGTTTATAAGGGACAACATTTACTTGGGACTGACTTATAGTTTTAGAGGTTCTGTCTATTATCACCATATCAGGAACTATGGCAGTGTCCAGGCAGACATGATGTTGGAGAAGGAGCTGGGAGTTCTGCATTTTGATTGGCAGGCACCCAAAAGACTGCCATCCTCAGGAGGCTAGGAAGAAGCTCTCTTCTGCAATGGGTAGAGCTTGAGCGCAGGAGGGGATCTCCAAAGCCCCCACAGTGACACTCTTCCTCCAACAATGCCACACCTCCTAACAGTACCACTCCTTATGAGCCCTGCATATTCAAACCATCACAACTGAGGCATGAGAAATGGCCCATAGGCTCATGCATTTGAACACTGAGTTCCAGTAAGGGGTTTTGTTTGGAAAGATTTCTCGACTTTAAGAGGTGAGGCCTTGCTAAAGTACACCACTAGGTGAAGGCTTTGAGAACTTATTTCTTTGCCCTACTTCCTGTTGGCTATTTCTCTGTGCTTTCTGTGTGCAGATGGAATGTGCTCAGTCAGTTTCTTGTACCTGCCACTGTGTCTCCCTGCCATAATGAACTTTATTCCTCTGGAACTACAAGCTAAAATAGACTTTTTCTTCTCCGTGGTGGTTTGAATGAAAATGTGCCCAGTAGGCTCCTAGGGAGTGGCACTATTTGAGATGATTAGGGTACATGGCCTTGTTGAAATAAGGTATAGCCTTGTTGGAAGATGTGTGTCACTAGGGGTCAGCTTTGGGGTTTCATATGCTCAAGTCAGGCCAAGTGTCTCTCCCTACTGCTTGTGGATCTGGATGTAGAACTCTCAGCTACCTCTCTAGCACCATGTCTACCTGTATGCTGTCATGCTTCTGGCCATGATGATAATGGACTAACCCCTGAAACTGTAAGCCAGCCCCAATTAAATGTTGTCATTTTTAAAAGTTGCCATGGTCATGATGTGTATCCATAGTGACTAAGTATACTGGCTGGTTTTGTGTGTCAACTTGACACAGGCTGGAGTTATCACAGAGAAGGGATCTTCAGTTCGGGAAGTGCCTCCATGAGATCCAGCTGTGGGGCATTTTCTCAATTAGTGATCAAGGGGGTAGGGCCCCTTGTGGGTGGTACCATCCCTGGGCTGGAAATATTAGGGTCTATAAGAGAGCAGGTTGAGCAAGCCAGAAGGAACATCTCTCCATGGCCTCTGTGTCAGCTCCTGCTTCCTGACCTGCTTTAGTTCCAGTCCTGACTTCCTCTGGTGATCAACAGTAGTGTGGAAGTGTAAGCTCAATAAACCCTTCCCTCCCCAACTTGCTTCTTGGTCATGATGTTTGTGCAGGAGTAGAAACCCTGACTAAGACATTAAGATATTCTACAAGTTGTTTTTGCCAGGGTATTAATTACATCGATGAAAAAGCAGCTAGAACAATAAGTTCATGTTATAAAGTATTATACAGTTTGTAAGAGAGTTAACTTTCACAGCATAGTGGGAACACGAGAAAAGTTTCACAGCCCTACTTGGGAGATAAGAACAAATCCTGTGGACAGAAGAGTAGAAACATATTACAAGGGGGTGAGTTTAAAGACTGAAAAAATTACTCATTGCTGGGGATATAGTTAATCTGGGAGAGTGCTTGTCTAGCATGTACAAACCCTTGAATTCAATCCTTAGCACCATCTAAACTGTATGTGTTGGTGGAGGTCTGTAATTGGAGCTTTTTGGAGGTAGTTAAAGGAAGATCATTAACTATGTTAGTCTATGTAGAGTGTTGTCTTACTTTGGGTTTTACTGCTGTGAGAAGACATCATGACCAAGGCAACTCTTATAAAGGGAAACATTTAATTGGGGCTGGCTTGCAGTTTCAGAGGTTCAGTCCATTATCATCATTGGGAAGCATGGCATTGTGCAGGGAGACTTGGAGGAGCCCAGAGTTCTACATCTTGATCTGAAGGTAGCCTAGAGGAGATTGTCTTCTTCAGGCAGCCAGGAGGAGGTTATCTTCCACACTTGGAAGAGCCTGAGAACTAGGAGACCTCAAATTCCATCTACAGAGTGACACACTTCCTCCAACAATGCTACACCTATTCCAAAAAGGCCACACTTCCTAATAGTGCCATTCCCTGTGGGGCAAGTATTCAAGCACACGACTCTATGGGGGCCAAAGTACCTCCACAAGAGTTCAAGGCCTGGCTGGGGCACTTGAGACCTTATTACAAGGGAGAGAGACAAGGTTGAGGATAGAGGGAAAGCTCACTTGCTTGTATGATTTTTGGTGCAGTATAAGAAGGAAATGGGTAAGAAAGAACCTAGGAAGAGAAGATGGGGCCAAACCCAAAGGCATGAAAGGGCTATGTATGGAGTTAGCTTAATACCTTGCAGATGACAGCTTGAAAACAGGTGGTGACTAGAGGGTTATCATCCAGAGATAAATGACAACACCATAGCATTTTCTCTAATAGTTGTAGAACATTTAGTTTACCTTAGGCTAAGATAGTCCTTTCTTAGAGGGAGGAAAAATCATTGTGTTTGCCTGTTACATACACAATGCTAAGGTCTCCTGATGCAAGCAGACTGCCTTTATTCCCTCAGTCAGATTGGGTGAGAAGTGGGTGAGTTAAAAACTCAAATATTCTAGATACTAAGAGGCTCTCCCTTAACATGTATTCCTTACTAGATCTGAACCACGCTAGGATTCTGGGTTCAAGATGGAAAACCTGGAGACCAAGAGAATAGTTCAGGATATACCATGGTACTTATGATTTATGGCAAAATATTTAGAAAAGAAAGATAAGAAGAGGAAGAGGGAATAGGAACAGGAGGACTTGGGAAAAGATGACATAGTGACAAAGTTCTTGCTTTCCCAACATATAGGACCAATATATATTCAACTTCTAGCTGCCTGTTTTCCAAATTAAAGATGTTAGTATTTAAGACTATTCAGTAGTGTTTACCTGATGTTCTGCCATTTGCTTTGGGAAAAGAGATGTGATACTGTAAATTTGTCACATTAAAAAAGCTCGGTTAAAATCTAGTGTTTGACCTCGAGAAATGTGCATGAAATTTCAAGTTCTCCAATGATAAAACCTGCTTCTCAGGACTTTAGGCATCTTATTATGGGATAAGAATCACCAAGTAAGATGGGGAGCATTGTTCATGTACCACTACTGCTTAAAAAGTTTTATTTAAAAAAAACAATTAGTAACTACCATTAAATATATCATTCATAGTTATGTTCCTATTACACAATAGATTTAGGGCAGTTCTTCATGGTATATATAAAGGAATTAGACATGAAACATACTTCAGGGACTCATATTTTTCCCAATAGGAAATAATAGGTAGGCAAAGATTGAATGTCCAATGCAGCATACTGTGACAGAGCTCTGTAATGATTGTATATATTCTTTGTACTGAACATGTTGAGACATGACTGGTTCTTAGAATTCAAAAGATTGTATTTTTCTTTTTCATTGCCACTTCAGAAATTACTTTGTTTCAGATATGAACTATTCCCTCTCTATACTGTATGATTTCCATTATCATATACATACTAAATAAATACAGGGCATCCATACTTTATCTAAGTTCTCTGACCTTGAAAATATATACATTTTTGTCAAAATATAATTATATTACTTTCTCCTTTATCTTTCCTCCCTCTAGCCTGTCCCTTTTCAAATCCTCCAGGCCCTCTCACTCTCAGTCTCAAATTAATTATTATTACACACACACACACACACACACACACACACACACACACACACACACACACAGAGAGAGAGAGAGAGAGAGAGAGAGAGAGAGAGAGAGAGAGAGAGAGAGAGAGAGAGAGAGAGGAAGGGAGAAAGACAGACAGAGAGAAAGAGAGAAAGACAGAGAGAAAGAGAGATACACAGACAGACACACATATATACACGCACACACATACATATATGCATATATATATGCACATATATGTTCATGTTACTTTTATGTTAACTTAACATAAGCCAGGGTCACTGCTAAGGAATGAACTTCTTTTGTGAAAATACCTCCATAGGATCAGACTGAAAGTTTCTTTCTTAAGTAGTGATTGATGATGGAGGGCCCAGCCCACTGTGGGTGGTACTATGCTTGGTCTGGTAGTCCTAGGTTTTATAAAAAATCAGGTTGAAGGATCAATGGGGAGCAAGTCAGTAAGCATGGCCTCTGAATTAGCTCCAGGTTTCTGTCCTATCTTTCTTCACTGATGGACTATAATATGGGAAAGTGTAAGCCAAATACTGCCCCCCAACTTGCTTTCGCTTTTGCTATTTCACTACAGGAATAAAAACCCTGAATAAGACAATATGTACGGACAAATATACAAATATAATCTTCTGAATTTGCTTTATTTTTGTTTTTGTTATTTCTGTATGTGTGTTTTCAGGGCTGACCACTTTGTATTAAGTAACCAATAAGGGGTTCATCCCTGGGAGATGACACTTCTTTCTCTCCTAGCAGTCATTAATTGCCTATAGTTCTTATCTATATGGAGGAGGGCCCCATGGAAGTCTCCCCTTCCCCAGTAGTATGCCCACTGATATTGCTATTGTTCCATGCTGTATTTTTCAGTGAATAGAAAGCAACAGTATTCTACTGAAGAAGTACACAAAGGCATCAGACAAAATCTAGGGCCAAACATTCAACAGCTTATCTAACAGTATCTTCAATAATTTAAATAACTGAAATTCTACTCATTCTCTAGGCCTTGTCTGGAGTAAAAGATACATACTTACTGTCTACATTAGAGACAAGTATCTATATAGGTGACAAGGTGAATGAAGAAGCGTGAGAATATTTATAGGTTATGGCTATAAACCTTGTACTTGTTCAAGATATTCTTACATGTTTTACCCAGGGTGGGGTATTTGTCACTAATTCACGGTGCTGAATTGTATCCACAGGTCAGCGGATAAGTTTTCACAGTGTTTCTTTAAGGTTCTGTATGCTTGTAGTTTAGTTGTGACCCAACCACTATCGACACAGGTACATTTGGAGCTATATGTCCTTTCTTATCCAAATAGCTATAAATCTAGGGGCTGGTGGATGGTCTCCATTATATTCTTAATGCTTGGCTAAACTCTCCCCCTTATAGCCAACACACAACTAATGAGTTGACTTGTGATTGAACAAAAAAGTCATCTGGTTACTTCTGTTCTGTGTGTCCTACCATAAGATGAAGCCAATAGTTGAAAAATCCCACAAAAGTTGATCATTTATGTTCAACCTGGCTTCTTCAGCATTGCCTTTTATTTGCAAAAAAAAAAATGCTGTTATGATCCTTTGGGAGTAATTATCCAGATAGCATTTGGTGTCTGATTTTAGGCTCTTCTGGTATCTCCTTTGCACCGTAGAGAATTATGAACCATTACAGTATTATAATTAGCTCTAAGAGGTAAATGGAGATGTATGTTGCCAGTGACACATAATATTTTGAAAAATGCAGATGAAGTGTAATGATGATAAGGTCTAGCTGCTATGTATTTAAGGAGAGCCACCATTTTGTCTAACCTTCAGATAAATAAGTCTACCTCATTTCAAATGAGACAAGCCAATTCATAATGTTTTCCCAAATGAGTCCTCTTGGGACTGAGCTGAATTGGCTGAGTCACATAAATAATTATACAAAATAACACTAATGGAAACTCTTCACTGACTTGCAAAGGCATTGCACACAATATTTCCAATTGTTAAGGAGGCTTTTCAGGCAGGATATCATTATATCCTTGCTATGGATGGAGAAAAGAAGACTCAGATTATACTCAGCTCACCAAAATAGTAACGAAGCATAGATTTCAAATCCAGGACATTCTCATTCAAGAACCTGTGTATTTTCTGCTGGATTTCTTTGCCCCTCTACCACAAAGGATATTCCTAGGAGTAATGGAAAACTGCAGCAGAGACCAAATGTTAGTGGGAAATAGCCTTAGCACTGAATGATACAGAGTCAGTTGTCTTAGATACTAGAGAAGGGGAGGGGCAATATCCAAGGAATATCTGATCATATCTATGAACATAGGTCTATAAGATTGTTCTGGATTTCATTAGGGGTTCCTAAATTGCATGGGGAATCTGACAGATGAGACGCTGAAGGTCCCTGCCATGAGCTGGTTCTTATTGGTAAGTAGTTTCATGCAGCCAATGGCTGGACAGGGAGACAGAGAGGGACTTTAGGATTTACTTCATGGGCAAGGGGACCAAAGAAGAAGGAGGTAGAATTGCCAGGAAAGTAATAAGATCTGTGCTTGAGAGCTGTAGAAAAGAGAATGTATAATAATCTAAGATCTGGGGAATGGCAGCCCCCAGTACCCCCACATTTGGGTCTGGGATAGAAAAGATGGAATACAGATTTTAGAAAGTAGTAATTCAGGAGAATTGGAGGGGAGGCTCTAGTAACATGGAAGTTTGAGAGTGACCCAGCCATTACACCGTTTAAGGCATATTAAAATAGAAGGCTATATGTATATCTTTTTCATTCGAGAATCCAAAGCATTTGGGCAGACAGTGAGGAACTCACACAGCTGCCAGGAAGCTCAGAGCAAATTAATCAAACTACAGAAGATTACAGCATCATTTCCTTAATTCTCACAACAAAGAATTTTCTAGTAAGTGATAGTTTCTCCTGCCTTTCATACAGGAAACCGACAATACTGACCCACAAGTTTGTATTTTTATATATACCTTATCTAATGTGATGCATATACAAAGAAAGATACTGACTGGTGAATGGAGTATAGGCCATTCCAACAGGAAGCAATAGACTATGCCCCAAAGTCTACTGACATTTGGACTAATTGCATCTGGATAGTTTGAATTATCATCTCGACAGATTTGTTCTCCTTTTATGAAGTAAAAATATACACCAATGGTCTGGAGAGATGGCTCAGCAGCTGAGAGAGCTTTTGCTGCAGGTCATGAAGGCTAAAGTTGAGATCCTAGCTCTCATACAACAAGCTAGACCAACTCTGAGGGATCAGAGACAGGTGGATCTCTGGGGCTTCATGGTTTCTAGAGTAGACAAGAAAAATGGGAGTCCCAGCATCAGAGAGAGGGACTCTACCTCAAAAACAATAATTAGCCAGCAATAGAGGAGGACACCTGACATTCCTCTCCTGTTCTCCACATACATACACAGACAAGAGCAACTACACACACACACACACACACACACACACACACACACACACACGTACACAGAGAGACAGTCACATTCATGTACATATAGTCATCACATGTAGATATAAATTCTCACACATACACACACACATACATTCATATATGCATTCACACACATACATACACATACACACATGTACATACACATATATACATAAAATGTATATTACACACATATGTACATTCACACACATATAATATATTCACACACATGTATATAAACATTCACACACATACATATGTACATTCTTTATCTCTCTCACACACAGACAGAAAATAAATAATTAAGATTAGAGATGGCAGAAGAATTCATGTAGCAAGCTAGATTACTAGAATACAATGGTCAAAAGATACTTGGAACAGAAAAACAGGGAAAAAAGTAAAATATGAAGATATGATGCACCAATTGCCATTGTCTCCAGAATTCCATAAACAAAGCAAATAGCATCTTGGGAGACTCACCCACAACAAAGCTCTTGTGATAGACCATCAGGAACATCTGAATGAATTATTAACATGGCAGAGTTTTTTGAGTTGGCCCTGTCCCATGGAAAGAGTGACATGCTAGTCTGGCAACAGCTCTGCTTTGCATAGGAACATAATACACAGTCTCAGAGATCTCGTCTCTATTGTATGAAATCCTTTCCTTTTGGGAAATAATTTCTCTAAATGATCCTCAGGCTACTCAGAGAATCTATAATACTGCTATTAAGGAGGTTCCACAATTAATTTAGGCATTGACTTACATGGTTCCCCTTCTGAGTTCTCTAATGCTGATGCAGAATCTGCATGATCAGTGGTATCTTTTGTGCTGTGAGTCCTGGCCCAAAAGATTTGGATCCAACTTGTCTGTCACAGCCCTTATAACACACACCTGGGTTTACTGACTTCCAACATCCATGCCTCGTGATTTCACCAAATGAATTCTTTAAAAGCACTGTCTTCTATTTCCCCTTCCTTTTAGGTATGAATCCCTCACAGTTACTGTGTAAGGTCCCAATCCATTAGTGAAGGATTAAAATTTATTTGTTACAGAATATGCATAACTATAAGACTAAAGAGCCTGCTGTGGCATAGCTAGTGCATCTGCTATGCACACAGCTCCCAGAAACATGCAAATTTAAGGGTCTATATGTTGACTCGAAAGCTGGTTTTCAGAACAGTCTTTTTTTGGGGGGAGTGGGAGTACTGTGCCCTAGGCATGAAATAGCTTTGGCCACCAAGGCAGGCATCAAGCTAGGATGAAAAAAGGACTGCCATCTGCTCTGCCCCTGACCGATATAAGAACAACACCATTAACAAGGCATCTCTTTGCCCATTGACAGGGGGTTTCAGAACAGTCTTAATACTTTCTTTAACAATTGCTTTAAAAAGCAATGGGATGTATAGAGTTTCCACATCTTAATATGTATAATAGGAGCACACCTTCACCATCTGAATGCATATTTCATTCTAGAGAAACATATCACTTGCTACAAGCTATTTTATAAGCACTGTACAATATTCCCAATCAGTATGTCCAAGATTATTTCCACATTTATTTCAAAGAGAAATTAATTTCTCTAATCCTTTAACTCCATCTACACTGCTTTGCTCGCTTCATCCTTTAGTCTGGGTTTAGCTTCAGGTACACTGAAATATCCCTGCTTTAAAAACAGGGTAAAGTATGAACAATTTGATAAGGGTCAGGATCTACTATGAGTTTACAGTTAACATTTCTATGTAGTAGAAAAAATATTTATAGTTTTAAAAGAGGGAAGTCCAATATGAGAGTACTGGTCATTTTTAAGAATGACTGCCTTGGTCTCAGACAGCGATGTCAGATATAGGTATTAGGAAGATATTTAGTAAGTGTATTTATTTCTTGTAGGAAACAATATGGAGGATAAGAACAATGTACTTTGACTCTAAGTCTAATATAAGTATTTTAGATTCTGGGAACCCATGACATAAACTTGGAGGGAACACACTCAGAGCAGTATGTACTTGGAAGGAATAAAGGGTCTTGTGATAGAAGGCTAGTTCCATGATGTCTAAGACACAGTCTTGCATTTGGTACCTGTCTTTGGTTCTCTGTCTCTAGGCGGAGCCTGGCCTCCACACACCTCCGGGTCTCCAGGAAGGCCTGGCGCTGGGCACGGTCTGAAAGGTAGCTGATGAAGATTCCCGCTGTATTCATGCACATGAATAGCACCACCTGGGCCAGGACCTGTGACACAATTCCAAATATCCTGGTTAGATGTGTCAAACAGCAGCTGCTCAGAGAGAAAGGCTAAGACAAGTAAATACTTTAGCAGGAAGTTTTTATCAGTCACCTACGTGTCTTGTTTTGTGCCACATTAGTTGACTACTTTCATTCTGATCTTGAATCCAAAGTCACTTTTCAAACAAACCTTTTTTGACAACTCCATACAATTAAAAGCCATTGTTCTGTCCTTAAATCTGAGTCTGAACCTTCCTTAGAAACTTGAGGTACAAAAGGCTGTGAGTCTCCTCCCTTGACTTCACCTTCCCACATCTTTCTACTCATCAACTCAAGAAAAAAAGATACCATAATGCTTAACATAAAGATAAGAGGCACCTATCTGTAATACCAGTACTCATAAAGCTAAGATAGAAGGATGGCTGCAAGTGTGAGGCTAGCCTGGGCTACTGTGTGATACTATGCCTCAAAGTAAAAACAATAAATGAATGAATTCTTACATGAAGAGGACCTGTGATGAGAATCTAAAGTTTAGGGTGTGACTAAAGACTGAACCTGGGGTTTGGGACATGCTAAGTAAGAACTGTACCACTGACTTGCCTTCTTAATATCTACAATTACAGTATAAACCATTTTCTGAACAGCACATGCAGGAGGTGAATAAAAAGTGATTGAACTGATCATTAAAGGTCTGAACTGAGATTTGAATTGCAGACCAAGAGAAAAAGATTTTTCACTTGATTCCATTCAAGTTAAACATTGGCAAAAATGAAACTACATAAAATCCACCAGTTCCAGATTATGAAAAGCTTGCCCAGAATTCACAAGTTCCCCAACATTAAATAAAGGCATACAGCAAAGAAAGAAACAGTGAAATAGGAATAGATATCCTTCTCCAGAGAAAGATAGTCAACAGAGACACTCATTCTGACTTGAGCCAGATGTCAGAATTAGCAGTCAAAATTCATTACAGTGCTTTATACTGCTTGGTTAAAGAAAAAAAGGTAAGAATGCTAGAAATGAATGAAAAGACAAACAGAAGAACAGAATTCCGGGTGCACACCTGCCCATACATGGAAACTCTGTCCCAAAATGAAAACATTCACTGCATGACCTTGAGAGACCAAATTTTGGGTTCAGATTCCATCTTAGAGAACCTGACCTACGTCTGAACTCAAGGCTGGCATTAGTTTCCAAGTGACCCTCCAACAAACCCGGAGCCTAGCTCCAGTTCCTAGGCTAACCCCACCAAGACCTGCCTTTCCAGGTCAATCTCCCCCAACAAACCTGCTTCTAACACAAGTCTCCAGGTTATTTCCTCCAACAACTCTGCACCTCCAGGTTATAAGCCTGCCCCTGCCTAACAATCACCAATTAGGAAGAAATTAGAAGTTAAGTTTAAAGTATGACTCCCAGCACCAGCCAGTTATGCTAAGGGCTATAGTAGCACACCAATTCTATGTTTGTTAGGCTAGAAACACCCCTGCTTGCTGCTTTCTATAAAACCTTGCCTGGAGGAATGTTCAGGGCTGTCCCTCCACCAGAACAGTTCTGCTGGGCAGCAGTGAGGTGAGCCTGAGCTAGCTTGAATAAAGACCCTGGTGTGATTGCATTGGATTGGCTCCTGACTGGTCTTTCGGGGTTCACAAACATTTCCTTGGTTTTATGATGTTAATGCAGCACAAAGGCAAGATAAGGATCTTTGGCTTATTTCAAGGAACAACACTGCTTAAAGGCTTTAATAATGTGTGCAACAACACTAAAAACTATAACACACCTATAACTTAAATTGTCATAGGGAAAGGAAAAGAGAATGTGACAGAATAAGTCACCTAAAGAACCAATGCTTTTGCAATAAACATGAAAGCAGTTTCAGATTTAAGAAACTCTGTAAAGTCCATAAGGCTAAATGTGAACAAGATGTGCCTGTACACATCATAGTCCAAATGTCAAAGGCCAAAAAGAATCTTATAAACAGTCATACGACCGTGTTAGGCATTGGAAATCTACTTTCCAGTTTCAAAATTATTTCTAGATTAGATATGAAGAAATAATCTATATGTTATTGATGAAATGTTCCTATAATGTACTTATATTAAAAATTCTGAAATTCAAAACAAAATAAAGTGAGTTGTGTTACATAAGTACTAGATTTAAAAAATATTACTAAGAATGAATAAGGTCATTATATAATAGGAAAGTGTCAGGAATATACCAGGAAAATATTAACACATTTAATATTATCGTCTCAAAATATACAATACAAGGTATAATAAAATTAATATAATTATTTATAGATCAATATTTTAGGGATGCACTTTCAGTAGTTACTGTTATCAAAGAATAACATCTTTCAATTAATGCTCACTAAATGGAGTACAGTACCCAACCAATCTACTTAAAAATGTAAACACATCTTATGACAAGACTGGAAGCTAGCCTGCATATTTTAAAAAAATAATTATCAAACAAATTTGGTCACTTGGTGGTTTGAATGAGAATGTCCTCTCATAAGCTTAGGTATTTGAATCCTTTGTCCTCAGTCGGCAGCCCTGTTTGGATAGGCTGTGAATGTATGGCCATCCTGGAGGAAATATGTCAGTGGGACTTGGCTTTGAGGTTTCAAAAGCCTTGTGCCATTGCTAGGACATTCTATTTCCTTCCTGCTTATTACAATTGAAAATGTGATCCTTCAGCATCCAGCTCCAGCCACCATGACTTCAACCTACTGTAATGGTGTTTCCACTATTATGAACTCTAACCCTTTGGAACCATAAGATCAGCTAAGCTCTTCCATCTATAAATTACCTTGATCATGGCATTTGTAACATCAGCAGAAGAGTAGCTAAGTGATGTAGCTACGAATACCATCAAGTTCCAAAGCACTGAGCAAAAGAACAGTCATAAAACACAGTGTGCTTAGAAGTTAAAAAAAAAATCCACACAATCCATTGATCTAGGGATACATGACAATCTTGTAATAGAAAGTCATGCCTAGAGGACAGTGAAAATACCACCAAGCAAAACTTAGAACCTGATGAAAGATTGGTTAAAGACAAATGTGTTGGCCACTGAGCATAATGAATTATCAATATCATAAAACAAAATAAAACAAAAGAAGCCCCAGAATAAATCCAAAGTATATATAAGGAGAAGCAACACAATAGGAACAATAAGTTATGAAGTAAAAAGTAAAATTTATAGTGACCAATAAACTTGAAAGTTTCTTTTCTGTCAAAGACAGTAAACAGAAACACTTCTTTACAAGTCCAGTAATGATAAAAAGTACAAAAGAGCAGAATAAAGGCTTAAAGAAAGGGTTAGGCAAACACGAAATTTAAGGCTTTGAAGAATTTAGGAAGTAATCCTAATTCTGGATTTTAATGTGAGTAAGATCTCAAACATAATTAAGATGTTTCTGACAGTATATTTCTGAAGTGGACTCAACAAAAGGGAAAATTAAATACTTATAATCACAATTAAAAATCGTTTTACAAGGGAAGCAACAAATTTTGATGGCTTCATCAGATAACTCTAAAATAATTGTGAGACAAATAATCTAAATATTTTATTTCTTTAAGAGAACAGAAAGTATAGAACTCTCTCCAACTCAATTTAAGGCTCACTTATTTGAGGAAAAGCTTACAATTCTCCTGCCTTAGTGTCCTGTGTGCTAACAGTGCAGATGTATGTCCCAATGTCTACCTTGGGCTAGAATAATGTGATATGCTGAAACTAACATCGCTGGATTAGCTGCAACTGGGAAATTTTGTTCATAAGCATAGGAGATGAATTCTTAAACATAATAATAGAAAACAGAAGCCATAAATGTATAGAAAGGATAAAACATCTTGACCAGACTGAGTTTTTCCTAGAAATTTGTGGATAATTTAACATTATTAAATCAATTAATATGATTCACCATATATACATATAAATAAATGAAATAGGGTTTAGCAAGTTTGCAATGTCAGAATAAAATTGATTCCATTCCTAGCCACTCATAAACTCATAAAACAAAAAATGATGAGGCACAGTGCCACTAGTAAACATCAATGATACCCAATTCCAGAATAGGCATGGACCAAGTTATATAAGCCTGTGATTATTTTTCTTCTTTTTTATGCATGTGTGTATACATGTTTGACCATGTGTGTTTTCATGTGTATGTGTGAGTGTGCATGCACATGTGTTCATATGCACTGGGCGTCCCTAGTTGACATTAGGAATCTTCTTAGATCACTTTCCACCTTACTAATTTAAGGCAGGGCCTTTCACCTGAAGCCAGAGCTGTCTGATATGGATAGTCTGGCTAGCCAGCTTTTTCTTCATATACCATCTCTGCTCTCAGTGATGAGCTTATTGGGGGACCACTAGGCTTAGCTGGCATCTACACAGATTCTGATACTCATTTAAGTTTTCTCATTTTGGAGACATCTGAACATCATTCCCTCTGCCTTGGATGCCTCTCATGATGCTTTGTTGTGTTGCTAATTCTTTTTACTCTCCAGTGCTCAGTTTTTTTTTGTAGTTTTCCCAGAAGTGTTCCATAGCTACTTCATCATAGTTAGATTTCCCTGACATTTGTGATTTTCACAACTTATGTGTTTTTCCTTAATAGTACTTATATACTTATTTTCTTGTCTGTTTGGTTAATGTATATCAGCACACCAGAATTTTAACTTATATCCATAAAGACATGATGGTTGTTCAACTTGACTGATGTCCATTGCCTTGCACAATAGGTAAGTGCTCAACAATGTGTGTATAAATTGCTCTGCATTTCATGTGTGCTAAGTATTTGATGAATGGCCACATGAATGAATGAAATAGCTTCCCTATGTACCACTAATCATCATGTAGAAGATATGGATGAATAATGTTATTGCAGCAACAGTGATAAAGACATCAAACAATATCCTTAACAAATGTTAACATAGCAAATGTGCTAGACAGTGAGTAGATTCAGATAAATTCAGAAGGAGCCTTTTTAGTAAAGGAATTCTATCATTAGTTATGTAAACACTATACTCACCTTGTGTTGCAGCTTTAAAAATATATTACTATTACACTGAACATAGCATATGCTATTCTCATGAAACAATTTCTGGGTGTTAGTGCTCTTTCAGACCCATTGTATCTTGTAATCTGTCCAACTATACAGCTCAGCTTGGGCCCCTGTTTTCATATTGTATCTACAAACTACCTCTCACTCAGAACTAATATACTAAGCATTAGTATATTGAAGAAATATTATGGATATTTTACAGATATTGGTAGACTTTACTACTTTATATGAATGCTTCCATTCAAGATTATTTATGGAGCAAGTTCTATTGAGCATTCCACAGTTTTATTTTCTTTCTTGTCATATGTATGGAAAGTTTCTGAACTTAGGAAGTTCCTTTATATGCCAAATACAATCATTACTGAGATGAAACATATATGAAAAACACTCAGCAAAATGGTCCATATTTAACATGAATTCAAGCATGTTATATTAGCTATAACTTTGGTCTTTCACTTAAAGTTTTTGCAATATCCAAAATTTTAAAGAACATTCATCCTATGGAGAAATAACCATACAAAGTCCATAAAAGAAAACATCAAAAGGCAAGCTTATCATCTTGGTTCAAGTCAAATACCTTACTTCAGTAAATAAATGTAAAATCATTAAGAAAGACTTATAAAGTCTACCCAGGCTTCCACAAATATGTAAATGCAAGTACACATGTGCACATACATCTACACACATGTGAACAGGACATATTATATGAGAGAAGAATAAATATAAAATAGATAAAATGAAATATGAAGTCCTTTGTTTCCTAAAGTATAGTCCATGAAGCAATGTTTCATTTTCCATTTTATCTTAAGATAAATGATGCATTATACATGTGCTTCCACAGGATAAGAGTATTTCTGACATTGAGGATTTCTGAGTTTGAGGCCAGCCTGGTCTACAGAATGAGTTCCAGGACAGCCAGGGCTACACAGAAAAACCCTGTCTCAAAAAACCAAAAAAAAAAAAATAGTAGGGATATTAAATTTGTTTTAATACAGAATTTTGAGAAACTAAGATGTTCAGAAGAAATAAAGTTGTTAAAGACTGAAAACAGTAAGGCCTGCAATAGAGAAGCAACGAAGGGAAGAAATATCTTTAAAAATAGGTGAGAAATCAAGTTAATAATTTTTAATATATGAGATATCTAATTCCATAGTATAATTTGAAAGATACACCATGGCAGTGAAAACCATTAATGTGTTTTTCCTAGGTATCTGTGACAGAATGTTCAGAGGTGAACGTAGCAGCAGCCAACAGTTCCAAGAGTGTCTCCAGGTTGAGAGCTCAGAGATCCCTGGTGACCTTTGACGAATCATCTTATGAAAATGTCTCCACGGCCACCTGTGTTCTAGAGACTGCACTTTAAATTTTTGGTACACTATTTTAATGGGTGTTACAAAAGAGAGGGACTCGTAAAAGTTAAATAAATGCTCAAGGTCCCAAACCTAGGAAGTAACAATGGGGTGACGAAATCACCCATCCTTGCTGTAACACTGAGCTTAGCTTCTATAGTGGCTAGTTTTGTGTGCCAACTTGACACAGGCTGCAGTTATCACAAAGAAGGGAACTTCAGTTGGGGAAGTGCCTCCATGAGATCCAGCCTTGGGGCATTTTCTCAATTAGTGATCAAAGGGGTGGTGCCATCCCTGGGCTGGAAGTCTTGGGTTCTATAAGAGAGCAGGCTGAGCAAGCCAGGAGAAGCAAGCCAGTAAAGAACATTCCTCCATGGCCTCTGCATCAGCTCCTGCTTCCTGACCTGCTTGAGTTCCAGTTCTGACTTCCTTTGGTAATCAACAGCCATGTAGAAGTAAGCTGAATAAACCCTTTCCTCCCCAACTTGCTTCTTGGTCATGATGTTTGTGCAAAAATAAAAACCCTGACTAAGACAAATTGGTACCAGAAGTGGGGTATTCATGTGACAACCTGACCATGTTTTGGGGAGGAATGTGGAAAGACTTTGGAACTTTAAACTAGAAGAGCCACTGTTAAGAACTCTGTGGAATGTCTGTGGGAGCTTGGAAGATCATGTTGAGAACAGTGCAGAGATGGAGGCCTGGCTTGTGAAATTTGAGAGGGAAGATTAAAGACTCTTATCAGGGCCATGTTGTTTTGACTGTGAAGATTCTGTGGTTCTGGTTAGCTGGGGCTGAAATATCAGCTGTGATTAACAAGATACCAGAACTACAAAAGAGAGAACTTTGCATTACTGGGACTATTGATGCTGGTTAGCTGGAGCTAAGAAATTAGCAGTGATTAAGAAGAGACCAACATCATTGAGGTGACATCTTCTGAGAAGTGTTTGCTGAGAGCACAAAGAGGTTGTGTTCCAGAGATAGCCAAGGTTGTACCTTGTGCTGCAGCAGGACTTGGTAATGTGTAAGAGTCACCCAGGTAGTACTGGTTTTGATACCATGAAGGGGTCATAAAGAGCAGCTGAGGCTCGGCACAATGAGAGGTCATGAAAGGCCATTGGTAAAGGTGCAGCCTCAGTTTATAATTGATGGCCCAGATCTGAAGGTGTCATGCAAAAGAGTTGAGGCTTGACACTGTAAAAACAGTCTATGAGAGGCTATTGGTAAAGCCTGGTTACAGCATTGTTTTGAGAATGCCAATACCATACAGTGACCACCAAGGACAGCAGCAGCAATGGAGTATAGGCATCTGGAGCCCAGAAGATAAAGATGTGTGCTACAAAGAACAGAGCTGGAGAAGTGACCAAAGCCCTTAGAGGAGCCCAAAAGGTTGTGAATTGGATCCCAGACATTGGTTTTGCTTTTAATTGTGACTGTGCCCTGATATTTTTCCCTCTTAAAAAAAGAATATACTTTAGTGGAGCCCACAGTTAAGAGACCTTAAATTTTAAAAGATATTAGACATTTTAAATTGATTAGACTTTTAATATGTAAAGACTGTGAGACTTTAGATTTTGGAAATGAATAAAAACATAAGGGTTGAGGCTTAATAATGATGTATTTGTGTGTCAGGTTGACAAGGGGTCAATTGTACTGGCTAGTTTTGTGTGTCAACTTGACACAGGCTGCAGTTATCACATAAAAGGGAACTTCAGTTGGGAAAGTGCCTCCATGAGATCCAGCCTTGGGGCATTTTCTCAATTAGTGACCAAGGGGGTAGGGCCCCTTGTGGGTGGTGCCATTTCTGGGCTTGGAAATCTTGAGTTGTATGAGAGAGCAGTCTGAGCAAGCCAAGAGAAGCAAGCCAGTAAAAAACATCCCTCCATGGCCTCTGCATCAGCTCCTGCTTCCTGCCTGCTTGAGTTCCAGTCCTGACTTCCTCTGGTAATCAACAGCCATGTAGAAGTAAGCTGAATAAACCCTTTCCTCCCCAACTTGCTTCTTGGTCATGATGTTTGTGCAAAAATAAAAACCCTGACTAAGACAGCTTCCAAAGAGCAGAACTAGCAGGAGATTGAAAAGTCCCAATAGTGCTTATATAGCAGAGATGAGCAACTCAGCATGCTGAAGAGGCCCCATACTTGCATGTTTATTTCAGTGTTATGCAAAATAGTCAAGATATGGAAACAGCCTAAAGAACAAAAATTGTTATTTTTATTGAAAGAAACACACTGTGGTGGTTTTGGTATCAACACTGATAATAGCATATGGGACTAAGCAATAAGCTCTACAACAGCAGGATCTGTCAGGTTTCACCAGGGCTTATATACCCAACATTTATATTTCTAATGAATTGAGGAGTAGGGAGAAGAAAATGCAGGGGAGGAGGAGAAGCAGAATAGGAATAACAGGGAAGGGAGAAATTAACTATGTGTTTGGTAAAGCCTAAAATAAATAATGACTGATTTATTACTGAGATCTTTGTAGAAAACTTGCTTACTCCTGATTCTTACTTTGCACCTTTGATAGTCTGGAAGGACAGCAGAGGAAGAAGGTAGGCCCGAGTCTTTTATGAATGTTCCTGTTGCTGAAGAGCTAGAAGTTGTGTGTGTGTGTGTGTGTGTGTGTGTGTGTGTGTGTGTGTGTATTCATTTGTATACCTCATGGGTCAGATAGAGGTAACAGGATATTTATAATGGGATTAACATAGTAAAAATGACTTTCTTACAAAAAACAATCTACAGATTCAATGCCATTCCCATAAAAATTCCAACAGAATTCTTTATAGACCTTGAAAGAACAGTTCTCATCTTCATATGGAAAAAAAAAAAAAAAAAACCCGGTATAGTGAAAACAACCCTGTACAATAAAAGAATTTCTGGAGGTATCACTATCCCTGATTTCAGGCTGTACTACAGAGCAATAGTAATAAAAAACCTGTTGGTATTGGCATAGAAACAGACAGGTTGATCAATGCAATCTAATAGATGATTCAGAAGTGAACCCACACAGCTATGGACACTTGAT
This sequence comes from Montemys delectorum, assembly GCA_019843815.1. Classification (NCBI taxonomy): domain Eukaryota; kingdom Metazoa; phylum Chordata; class Mammalia; order Rodentia; family Muridae; genus Montemys; species Montemys delectorum. Next base: position 25,573 of record JADRCD010242585.1, read on the forward strand.
TTTTGAAAGAGAAGTCAAAATCATAAAATGGAAAAAAGAAAGCATCTTCAACAAATGGTTCTGGTCTAACTGGATGTCTACCTGTAGAAGAATGCAAATTGATCCACATTTATCATTCTGTAGAAAACTCAAGTCCAAGTGGATAAAAGACCTCATCAGAAAGCTAGATACAGTAAATCTAATGGAAGAGAAAGTGGGGAATAGCCTTGAATTCATTGGTACAGGAGACAACTTCCAGAACACAAACAGCTCAGGAACTAAGATCAACAATTAATAAATGGGACCTTTTGAAATAGACAGTTTCTGTAAGGCAAAGGACACTGTCAATAGCACAAAATGGTAGCCTACAGATTGGGAAAAGGTCTTCACCAACCCTACATCCATAGAGAACTAATATCCAAAATATATAAAGAACTCAAAAAATTAGAGACTCAAAACCATATAACCCAATCAAAAAATTGAATACAGGGCTAAATAGAGAATTCTCAACAGAAGTATCTCAAATCCTGAGAAGCACCTAAAGAAACGCTCAAAGTCAATACTTATCAGGGAAATGCAAATCAAAACAACTCTGAGATTCCACCCTACACCCATCAGAATGGCTAAGATCAAAAACTCAAGTGACAGCACATTCTGGGGAAGACTGGTGATGATATTTAGCAAGGGGAACCCTTATCCATTGCTGGTCGGAGTGCAAACTTGTACAGTCACTTTGGATTGTATTAATTGATTAATTTGGTGGTTTCTCATAAAATAGGTAATAGTTCTACCTCAAGATCCAGCTATACTACTGCTGAGCAAATACCCAAAAGATGCTCCACTGTACCACAAGGACACTTGATCAACTATGTTCATAACAGTTTTAGTCATAATAGCCAGAAACTGGAAACAATTCAGATGTCCCTTAATGGAATAATGAATAAAGAAAATGTGGTACCTTCACACAGTGGAATATTACTCAGCTACTAAAAACAAGGATATTACGACATTTGCAGGCAAATGGATGGAACTAGAAAATATTATTCTGAGTCTGGTAATTCAGACCCTGAAAGGAATGGATGAAATGGATATTAGCCATAAAGTACAGGATAACCATGCTACAATCCACAGACCCAAACAAGTTAAGTAACAAGGAGGGCTAAGCGAGGAAGCTTGAATTTCACACAGAAGGGGAAATCAAATAGGCTTCAGAAGTGGATGGAGAGAGGGAACTTAATAGGAGAGGGAATGGGGAGGGGGACAGAGGTAGGGTTCAGATATGGGGATACTGGGGATGAGAGAGGTGAGACTGCTGGGAGAGGGAAGAAAAATCAGTTTGGGGCCATCTCTGGGACAAGTTGGAGACCCATGATTGGGGAGGCTGTTGGGAGGACATGACCGTGGGTGAGACTCCTAAAGTTGCTGCTCCTATAGCCAGACAGAACTTCCAGTGGAGGGAGGGGGAAATAAACCTATCCACAAAATCTTTGACTCAAAATTTTTCCTGCCTACAAGGTATGTAGGGATAAAGATGGAGCAGAGATCGAGGGAATAGCTGACCAATGACTGGACAACTTGACACCCATCCCATGGGAGAGAGCCAAGCCCTGACACTATTAATGATACTCTGCTATGATTGCAAACAGCATAACTGTCATTTGAGGGGTTTCATCCAGGAGTGGATGGAGGCAGATGCAGAGACCCACAGCCAAATATTAGGTAGAATTCAGGGAGTCTTGTGGAAGAGTCTGGAAGAGTTGGGAGAAGGATTGAGGGAGCCAGAGGGATCAAGGACACCACAAGAAGACCTATAGAACCAACTAACATGGGCCCATGGGACTCACAGAGTATGAACCACCAACCAAAGAGTATGAACCTTGGCCCCCTATGCATTTGTAACAGATGTGCAGCTTGGTCTTCATGTAGAATTGGAGTGGGGGCTGTCTCTAACTGTTGTCTGCCATTCGATCCCCTTCCCTAACTGGGCTGCCTTGTCTGTCTTCAGTGGAAGAGGATACCCATTGTCTTGTGACTTGAGGTACCACAGTAGGTGGGTACCGAGATGGAGGACTCCCTTCTCTGTGTATAAGGTGAGAGGGAACAGGAAAATATGGGTGGTAGGGTGAGATTTGGGGGAGGAAAGGAGGGAGAGGGCTGTGATAGGGATGGCAATGAATAAATAAATAAGTTAATGAAAAACAAAACAACAAACAAACAGACAACTACCTCCACCCCCAAAATAGATTTTGATGGAAACTCTGGGGATGGGGAAGAAGAAAGATATAAGTTCTCTGTGCTCTTTTTTTTTTTTCTCAACTGGCCAGGGTATTTCCACATCTTAGAATTTTAGAGGATGAAAGTCAGAATCTAATAATGATTTTTATTATCATATTCACTTAAATTTTAATCTAAGCACTGGGTGATTGCCTATAACCGATGTGCTAGGCATGATTCCCTGAGGTGAGGATACAGGGATACAGAACAAGGTTTTGTCCTCCTGAAGGTTATATTTTTATGAACTAGGGTGTTTCTTCAAGAGAGATGTGAGAGAGGAGAGAGAGGGGAGAGAGGGGAGAGAAAACAAACCTGTGTGACCTAGCTTTGTTGTGAGGATAAAATGAAACAATGCACACGACTCTAGTTTGGGGATAATTGGATCCTGGCAGTCAGCAAGTGTTAATTCTCCATGAGTGGCTATAAAGTTAAAATGAGGAACTCAAGTGCAAAGTGTTTAGCATTTGTTTGATACGTATCCAACATCCCACATGGCAGGCACTAGCAGTGATACCCTGCACAGGCTGCATCCTCAGCAAAGAGCTCACTGGGGAGAGTAGGAAGAAGGCTAGGGGATTTGGTTCTGTCTGTCTGTCTGTCTGTCTGTCTGTCTGTCTGTCTGTCTGTTTGTCTGTCTGTCTGCCTGTCTGCCTGTCTGCCTCTATCTCTCTGTGTCTCTGTCTCTCTCTCTGTCTCTCTCTGTCTCTGTCTCTTCTCTCTCTCTTTGTGTGTGTGTGTGTGTGTGTGTGTGTGTGTGTGTGTGTGTGTGTGTTAGGGTTTCTATTGCTGCAACAAAATCACCATGACCAAAAAGTTATACCTCCAGATCATAATGCATCACTACAGGAAATCAGGACAAGAACACAAGCAAGGTTGGAATTTGGTGGCAAGGGCTGATGCAGTGGCGATGGCATGGGTGCTGCTTAGTGGCCTCCTTCATACGGCTTGCTCAAAACCTGTTTTCTTATAGAACCCAGGACTACTAGCTTAGGGATGGAACAACCCACGATGGATTGGGCCTCCCCCATTGATCACTAATTGATAAATGGCTTGCAGATGGATCGCATGAAGGTATTTTCTCAACTTAAGTTCCTTTCGCTCTGGTGACTCTAGCTTTTGTCATGTTGGCACACAAAATGAGCCAGTACAGAGTGTATAAAAGGGTGAGCTTTCTTGTACATCTGGAGGCCTTAGGTGTCTTCCTCTCTTTCTCCCAGCTTTATTTTTTGATACAAGGTTTCTTATTGAACCTAGAGACCACCATTTCATTGGCATTGGCTGGTGAATAAGCTCCCTGTATTTTCCTGTCTTTGCCCCTCAGCCAGGTCACAATCAAAACTGGTTATTGTAAACGGTTGCTGTGGGTCCAGATTTGGATCTTCATTCAGCAACCACTTTACCTACTAAGCTCAGCCACTTTACCTACTAAGCTCAGCCACTTTACCTACTAAGCTCAGCCCCTCTTTTGACTCTTTTCTCCCTCCCTCATGTGTGTCCTGGGTTTAAGTTACTTGTAGTAACTTGAAAATAGCTGTGCCAGTTTGCTGATCATTCACTTCTCCTAGGATTTGTCTTTCTGTTTCCTATTCTATATTCCCCAAACTGTTTCCTCTGCACAGCATCTGTCAGATGTCTTCAGCCTCAACTGCCATTTGAGTCTGCCTAGTCCCAGATGGAGGTAGGGGAATCTGAAGAAGGAGGGATGAAGGGAAGATGGGGCAGGGGAAGGAAGGGGAAGGCAAGAGAAGAGAGTCATTCATCCTACAGTTTGGGCGATGACTGTGTTTCTCATCAAGATCTTCTAATACCACCCACACCCTTGCCTCTGCAAGTTCCTAGAGCAGAAACAGCTTCCTTATGGCTCAGGTGTGGGTAGCTAATCAAGGCAAGTGTGCCTATAATCTTATCTCAATCTCTGCTTTAGCGCACATCATATACTCCCTTTGAATGTCTGTTTCCTGCTGGAACCCTGGAGGATATACTAGAGCACTACAAGCTCTCTAACATCGTCATATCCTTTGGAAATTTGGTTCCTTTTCCCTGAATTGTCATTTTTAATCTGGTGCACATACATGTACACATAGACACAGACACACATACACACACACACACACACACACACATACACACACACACACAGAGAGAGAGAGAGACAGAGAGAGAGAGAGAGAGAGAGAGAGAGACAGACAGACAGACAGACAGACAGAGACAGACAGAGACAGAGAGAGCAAGAGACAGAGACACACACAAAGAGACAGAGAGAGACAGAGAGACAGAGAGAGAGAGAGGGACACAGAGACAGAGACAGAGACAGAGACAGAGTGATCTACAATTCTAGGATGTTAGATGTAGTAAAAGCCTCTTTGAAACTCCTCCCCGGACATCTGGTTTGCATTCTTGTGCTGTCCTGCTTTGGAGCACTCTCTTACTGCATTGCCTCAGGGCTCCTGTTGGTTAGGGGACTCATCTGTAGGTTCTGAAGGTAGTGACTGCTGTCTGCCACTGCTGGGTCTCTGTACTTGACACAGAGTGGTCAGTCAGTAAATGTGTGCTGACAGTTGTCTGGAGGAGTAGCTGGGATATTTTGTGTGATAGTCACTGAAGAGACACAAGAGACCTCTGTGTGCCTGTCACTGTATGAAGGCCATTTCTTAAGGGCAA
>JADRCD010242592.1:0-13460 GCA_019843815.1 Montemys delectorum
CACTAATTGAGAAAATGCCCCACAGCTGGATCTCATGGAGGCACTTCCCCAACTGAAACTCCCTTCTCTGTGATAACTGTAGCCTGTGTCAAGTTGACACACAAAACTAGCCAGTACAGTGGCCTTGGCAGAAAGCCAGGCCACAGAAATACAAAGCCATCTGGGAGACAGGATCTACATGTGTTTAAGCAGGCCTGGGTCCGGCCTGAGCCAGATCACCTTCCTGGCTTAAGTGGGCTATTAACCATTTTACACTCTGGAAGCTAACTAAACATTTCTCGCTCATTTTTACAAATTGTTTTTCATGAAACTCATAGAACCCAGCATACTTCTCCAAAGTACGATTTAAAGACTGAGTCTTTTATCAAGGCTTCCTTAATCCTCCTCACAATCAGATACAAGAGCTCCACCTCCTTCCAACTGTCCAGCACTGTATTCTGAAAAGCTATCTCTGGGGCCTAGATTCCTTGCCAGGGAGCCCTGCACTGTGTGGACCTAGCACAGCCTTTGGATCAAAGCTGTATATTCAGACACCAATTCTCATTTGCTCAGCAATAGCAGTTTCAGTGCCCATCGAAAAGTAAACTGTCGCCTCCCTAATTGATTGTTTAGTGGCTGCATAGACAGAGAGACAGATATGGTTCCAGTTAGTTTCACTTTATGGTTCAACATTGATTCCTCACTCATAAACTTAATTAACATTGTCTCACTGCTAACCACTCTTCTACACTGGCCGAGGTCTCACGTCCCATCTCTGCTGAGCAACTAAGTCCAATGCCACTGCTGGAGAGGAGAGAGCAGTCTCCCCGGGGACTTACACCCTAACCCCGATCTTGCCTTGAGTCATTTTAAAATCCTTGTTTCTTCTTTGAGACATCACAAGGGCCAGATGCGCAGGGGAATCTCTTTTATACGCACAGTATCCTACCAAATGGACCATGGTTATTACTGAGTCTGAAACAAGTCTCCTGGGTAAGTGCATATAAAAACTGAGGAAGGAGTCATTTCCTATCTTTTCTGTTTGTTATGTTGCTGGACTGCAGGCGGCAGCCTCTCTTCTGCCACGTGGCAGGGCTCCTCCCTGGCCAGAAACCAATCTTAGTGACATCACTGAGCCCTGAGGAGATACAACGCACTAAAAATTGCACAAGGTGTGGGTGGGTGGGTATGTAGGATAGGGATAGGCAGGGCTGGGAAGGAAGTGGCCTCTAGGTACCCAAGGTGCAAAGCTGGGGTAGATTCTCCCAGAGGGTTAATTCAGGCCAGGCAAGGGAGTCTCCTTCAAGTTCAGCACTTTCCCCCTTCAACAGCAACCAACTCTTCCAGGTATAGCTTTGCTGCTATATGTCACTGGTTCCTGCCTGGAGCTGGCTTGTCACCTTTTGCCAACCACTCTACCTTGAAGACTTTCCCCTGAGTTTTCCATCCCACACACTTCTTTAATTTGATTAACAAGTCTTGCATTTTCTCCATACGGCTATAGTATCTGCTCATAGATGTTGATGACCCTGGATGAATTACCTCACCCCAGCCCACCAAACTTTAAGCTGATATCCAGACATGAGAGCCCAAGATCCCTATCACTCATGGGTGGAAGGTCTCTCAGGTGAGCCTCCAGGTCCCTCAAGCTCTGACAGTGTGAGACCCAGTCATGTTCTGTGCTCCCAACACCCAGCCCACCTCTTGCAGATCTCGATTTCCTAAGGGATTTTTCCTTTTCCCTCAAGATTCTACACTTTAGTTTCTGAATACATCCAACATATGGTAATATGTCCTGTCAAAATCTTTATGAACAGGAGTAAAATAGAAATAAGAATGAAGCTAAGTGAATAAATGTTGGCCTTGGAGCTGCCAACATTACCCACTTGAGACAAAGAACCAGAATACAGGGAGAGGGCCTAGCCATGAGATCAAGCAGTGAGTTTCCAACAGTGTGGTTCCTTGTCTCATTAACACTCTAGAGCTATTTAATAACAAGCCATGCATGTGTGCATGAAAACAAGGAGCAAGCTGAGAAGGTTCAGTGTTCTGGAAAGGGTGCAATAAAATCATAACTTCACTGGGTGTGGTGGCTCACACCTTTAATCCCAACACTCGGGAGCAAGAGGATCTCTGTGAGTTCAAGGCCAGCCTGAACAATCTACAGAGCCAGTTCCTGGACAACCAGGGCTACACAAAGAAACATTGTCTCAAAAAAATCATAAAAGGAAAAAAAAATGTAACTTCTTGCAAACCCAGCTCACCTTTCCTGTCCCTGTTCAGCACAATTTCTAAGGCTAGCAGATTCTCTGGAGCTCCGCTTTACACACAAGCCTCCTCCCTCTGGCCTTCCTCTTTCCTTCCACTGGGCACTGCTACTTTGAGTCAATATGACACCCTCTTAGAAGCTTCTCTCTGTCCGTCCAGGCTGGGGACGTGGTTTTCTGAAATCTAGACCCATGTGCCTTCCTTCCTCCTTCCTTCAGCCCACACACTAGCTATCAGTGTCCTGAGCAGGTGACAGCGCCAAGGGACCATAACAAAAGAGGCCGTGTAATCAGAGTCATTGTGAAAACACAGTTGGGTGGTTAGTAAGACAGCCTCCTACCTTGTTACTCTGTGACTTTAGCTGTTCTCTGCTGGTCCACCATAGGTTCCCAAGAGGACAAGGCTATATCTGTGTGTGCTCACACTCCAACACTTAACAGAGAACTCGACTCACTACAGGCATGACATGATGTTGGGCTGAAACAACCCACGACACAGGTATGGTTATCAAATGCCAAGGACCTAAAGGCAGATCCTAACCCCAGGTTAAAGCCAGCTCTTGTGCCACTCACCAACAGGAGCTACAAGTCAGCCCAATGACAAAGGCCAGGGTGGTTTATTTTGACTTGTGGCCAGAGAGGCAAATTGTGTGTTATTTATGGCACTGAGGTTGGTGAAAAAAAATAAGTTTTTTTTTCATAACCACCAATTTAAAAAACAAAAAACAAACAAACAAAAAGCCTCCAAGATGGTGACAAGGGAACAACAGCCAAAATTGTCTCCTGGCCTCTACATACATGAGCACACACATGCACTTATGTGTGCACTTGAGTGCACACATGCACATATACACATACACACAGTCTATATTGTACCTGTACAGATTTTTTATTCCCAAATATTAAAGTATAAAAACTACTTACACAGTATTTATGTTTTTTAGCATTATAAGTATTTCTTTAAAGGCAGGGTCTCACTATATAGTACTGGCTGGTCCGAAACTTGCTATATAGACTAGAGTGTCCTCAAACTCACAAAACTCTGCCTGCCTCTGCCACCCCAATGCTAGCATTGAAGGCATCCTGACTTGTGAATAATGTCGAAGTGGCTTAGCCTTCGTAGGAAGACTATCACTTCTCTGTGGTGGTGTTGTGGGGGAACGTGTCAATCATCTCCTGTATTAAAATACATGGAGGACTGCATTATCATGCTCAAAGAAATGAAAGATTTCACACTAAAAAAAATACAAAGTATAAAGCAGACAGGAAAACCTAATCCAAAACCCATACAAATTACATTAGAAATTGATTATACTTATTGTTTCAGAGAGTAGCCTGATTAAAATATTTCAAAATGTAACCCAGCTAGGAAGAAAATTAATAATATATCATGATCCAAGTTGAGCTAAAATCTATTTCAAAGAGAAGACATTGATTTTAATTCATCATACTAAAAGACCAAAGATCATATAAGAGATTATTTTAGACTTAGACATAAGCTCTTCCTTGGACTCATTCAAAGTCATACACTTAAGAGAGAGACTGACACATTTGATCCCCTAAAATTAAAGTTATTTTAAATATGATATTACATACTAAGTGAAATATTACCACAGCAGATTCTTACAGAGAGACCTGTAAGAACTCCTCAAAGGAAAAGAAAAGAAGGCACCAGACAGGCAATTCACAAAGGAGGGAAAACACAAGGCCCAATAAAGAGAAGCCATTTGATCTTCACAGTGCACCATGAAATGCAAATAAAGCGGCTGAACCAGCACAGAGGAATGGGGTGGGGGCAGGTCTCTTGGTGTGAACCAGGCCAGAAGCAGGCGCCTGGAGTGCAGAGGTAAGGGGTGTGCCAAAAAAGGAAACAGTTTCTGTTCCCATTGATTCCTCAAAAACTACTAGTTCCTATGCAAGCAATCTACTTCTGAGTAGCAAAAAGTTCATTTATCATACACTACCTTATCGGTCAAAAGGGTGGAATCAAGCCCAGATAAGGTTACCTGCCCCAAATTCTATTCACAAAGAAACTTTAAAAAGCATTCCAAATTCCCTCTGGACAAAGGGAAAGTGTTGAAAACTAAGCAGATGGGACTGGAATGGAGATGGCACTCTTTTATTTAGTATAAATTTTGTTTGTGAGCCATATACATATATTCCCTATATAAATAGAAAATATGCTGTTTAAAAAAAATAATTATGACTTTCTTTGTTCTTTGCATATAGTCATTTTCAGATAGCACTCCCCGATGCTATAGTTTCAACTTTTCAAACACTATTTTCCTGCCCCAATGATAATAACATCCAGCCTTACTGAGATTCCCTGGGGCCTCCAAAGGAAAAGTCCACTCTTAAGACATCTAAAACGTCAGTGGTGGCACGTACTAAAACCTACTGCTCTTTTTTAAAAGATGTATTTATTTATTTTATTTATGAGTACACTATTGTTCTCTTCAGACACACTAGAAGAGGGCATCAGATCCCATTACAGATGGTTGTGAGCCACCATGTGGTTGCTGGGAATTGAACTCAGGTCCTCTGGAAGAGCAGTCAGTGCTCTTAACCCCTGAGCCATCTCACCAGCCCTAAAACCTACTGTTTTTATATATCACTTACAATAGCACTCTGAAAAACTTTTCATCTAAAGACAAACTAGGTAAAGGTTCAAGGATGACTCTGCAGATTATATATACATATATATATATATACATATACACATACATATATGTATATATATAATATACATATTATATATACATTATGTATGTGTATGTATATATATATTATATATATAATATATATATATATATTTCAGAGAGACATTAGAAACGACTGCAAGTCAGCAGACCCCAATGTGAGTGACAGTTCCCTGAAGCTCTCACCCCCTGACTCCAGGATGCTCCACTTACTTAGTCTGCGCAGGGGTGCGGTGGTTGGAATTGGAGCAGAAGATGATGGACTTGCGAGTACTGTCGAGGAATTCGCTCACTGAGTTGTCGCGGAGCTCGGCTAGGGGTCGGGCCTCATGCTTGAGGTACCACTGATGTGCATCGAAGCACTTGCTGCACATGAGCTGTTCACACTCAAAACACCAGAAGTCAGCCAACTCTTTGCAGCGGGTGCACGCAGCCTGCGCATCCACGATCTGCCGGAACACCGCCAGGCGCCGCTGCAGGCTCTCGAAGAACACGTTATCCAGGGCCTCCCCATTAGCACCGGCCGACCCGGGCGCCTGGCAGATGGGGCACTGCAGACCAGGTGCCTCCAGGCATCCAGAGCACAGAGTGTGCAGGCAAGGCAGCAGTTTGGGGCACTTGGCTTGGGCCTGGCAGCCTGGGCAGCGCAGAAACTGAAATTCCTCCTTTATGGCTTGCTGGTGAACCAAGGAGAGAAGTGAGGTCTACAGAAAGCCCAGAAGTCCTGTCCCCTCCGCTGGCCACCCATCCCTTCAGCTGGAGGCTGGAGTGGGTAGGACCTCACTCACATTCCATTCCAGGGAGTCATTGGATCATGTTCAGGTTTATCGGCACCCAGCTCCTCATTTACAGCCTTGCAGCTCTCACTGCACAATTTACTGGGCACTCATTTACTTACCATTGGACTCACTAGTAGGCCCTGAGATACAAGATAGGATACATCTTCGCATGTAAGGGACTCAAGTTTGGAAAAGTATCAACTTCATATAAAATGCTTAACACAATTGGCAGTATGGTCCTCAAAAAGTTAGACTTAAGCTACCATATGACCAGAAATTCTACTTTACATACAAACTCAAAAGAACTGGAAAAATATCCACAACAACACCACAAAAGTCACAGCAATCCAAGTGTCCATTCGCATATGAATGCATGAACAAAATGTGCAGGCAAATGTAATGAAATATTATTCATTCAACAACGTGGATGAACCTTGAAGACACTGTGGTAAGTTAAATAAGCCTGCCATAAAATGAGAAATATTGTGTAATTCCAGTCATACAAAATAATAAGAATAGTTAGTTCATAGATATAGAAGGTGGAGCTATTGTGTAAATGGTTCAAAGTGCTCAATACAGTGCCTGGCACGTGAGAAGTACCCATATTTTTATGGGCACTTAGCTATATAAGGCTAATAATAAAAAGTTATGGCAATGTGGCCTTATTTGTGCTTTTGTGAAGGGAAAAATGAATAAAGAATAACGGGATGGAGGTAGTTCCTTTCAGGGTAAGTATGGAAGGTTGTGGAAATACTTCCAGGAGGACCATCAGCTAGGCTTCCTTAGGAAAAGACACTGAGCTTGGTGGCGCACACATTAATCCCAGAGCTCAGAAGGCAGAGGCAGGTGGTCTCCATGAATTTGAGGTCAGCCTGGTTTACAAAGTAAGCTCCAGCCCAGCCAAGGCTACAAAGTGAGACCCTGGGTTCAAAAGGATAAAATAACAGTAATAAAAAAAAATTCCCTAAACCTCATACACATAAAATAAATCTATGAAAATCAAAAGAGAGAGGAGCTGCATGAATCATGTTGATCTTAGCAGGCACTTTGGTCTGAGCCCCGTCTTGTTTGTTTCGTTTTGTTTTGTTTTGAAACAGGTCTTGCTGTGATGCCCTCAATGGTCTTGAACTCTCTTTGTAGACTAGGCTGGCCTGGAACTTGTCATCCGCCTCCAGCCCCCACATCCCAAGTGCCATTGCTCCTGGGACATTTGACCACAGCTGAAAAACGGGAAGTGTTTGTGTGGGTGTCGGCGCGGGGGACTATAGTTTTGCCATGCCTGGGACATGTGCCTTTAGCTCCAGGCCAAGGCAAAAAAAAAAAAAAAAAAAAAAAAAAGACTCCTGACCTGGCCTTCGCCCGGGACTATGGTCTTTCATCTGAGGTAGGAGCTAAGAGGCAAGGCTTCAGAGAGTAGGAGTGACAACCCAACTATCCCCAGGGCTACCGTAACTCATCCGGATTCCTATTTTACTCTATGCTACAGTCCTAGCCCTGCCCAGCCAGGAGGGTCAGGACCTTGGTGTTTCTTTAGGACACTAACTCACTTCTCTATAACGACTTTCTCCATTCTCAACTTCTCCACCAAAGTAAAGGAATAAAAAACCCTATTAGCCCTTCATCACCTAACCCAGTAGTACCTCCGCAGGGCTTTGGCTGTGTTCATGGTCTTCGGAGGGTTCCTCTGGGGGAGGCATGGTGGACGTGGGGGTCAGGGCAGAGTCCTGTTGCCGACCAGGAGATCCAGGGGATGCAGGCGCCTTCTGCATGGAGACTGGTTCAGTTTCGATTTCTGGATTGGGTTTGTGAGGGCGGGAAGAGGCGTCCCAGACTTGAGCCAGAAAACTGGGCAGCGGGAGAGTGCATGGGGAGGGCCCGCCTCCCGAGAGGAAGTGAGACAGGGCTGGGCGGGTCTAGGGGCGGAGAGGCTGGTTCTGTAGTTTCCCTTCTAAAGTTTAGAGAAAGACTGGGGAGTGCTATTGAAGCAACTCGGGTAGAGCCAAAAAGGTTAACCAAACAAGCAAGTAAACAAACCCAGCATGCTGGCACGACACTGTAGCAGGACGGTCGCGAGTTTGACTGCTCTAGGAGGAAAGATCCTGCCACGCGCGCAGCATGCACACCTGGAGAGATACAGAGCTGACAGAGAGGCATTTCCCTGTCTGTGAGCTATTCAACTCACTCCACAGCTATGTGTCTTCCTAGTTAAGAGCCAGTAGAGAAATAAACCCCTCTTTGAGAGAGCCCCCAAGTCACGCTGAATGGAGTCTTCAACCCAGTACTGGGATGGGTTTGCCTGGAAAGGCATCCCTCAGCCGAGAGAGAAAGGAACATGAGATAGAAAATCACCAGGGATTCAGAGTTGCACAGACACTTTAAAGAGAAACAAATACCTGGAAAGGAGTGGAGGTCTGAAACAGGAAAGCCAGTTTGGGAAGTAGTCAGGGCCATTTGCAGATTTGAGTTGGGGCTACTGCGAAGTGATACCAGAGAAGATGAGATTAGTCATAAGGTGAGAGATGGGCCAGTTCAATATATGATAGGAGAGTTGGTGAAGGGTTTGCTACAATGTGTCAACTGTGTCTCTTGGATGACCTTGAGGCAGGTGGCCTATGAGAAGTAACTGTGGGACTCAGAGTTAGACCTGAGTCAGTAGAAGGACAGGGGTGACAGAACAATGCTGAATAGGTCTAGTGAATGTGCCTTGTACAGAGGCTGAGAACAGGAGGCAGCGGGAGAGCTGGCCAGCAGGAATGAAGAGAACAAGGAGATAGAAAGTTAGCTTTTTGGCCAAAGAAAAGCAATTCAGAAGCCAGTGGGTGAGGAAAACACACACCTGCAGACACTCTCATTGGCCAGTGCCTTTGGCTTCTAACTTCAGTCTGTTCCCACCCAGTTTTCTGGCCCCTGTGTGCGTCTATCTTATTCTCTATTTCTATGTGATTAGAAGGGATGGTGACAGGTCCCTGCCTTTGTAAACTTAGAGTTGTGGTGAGGTGGGTGCTAAAGAGAGACTCAACATCCTGGAGACTATGAGAGGCCTTGAAAATATGCCATACCTCCAAGCTGACCAGTATCCCTTGGCCTTTAAAATTAGGCTATCGGCCAAATGTGATGGGCAGTTGTTTCAGTCATTTTGTGTACAAATATTTGTGTTTTCTTTCCTTAATTTCTTTATTATGTGATGTAACAACTATTAAGAGAATATCAATAATTACCATATTGAAGTTCTAGATACTAAAAGAATGTCCCTTGGTGGGTAGTGGTGGTGCATGCCTTTAATCCCAGCACTTGGGAGGCAGAGGCAGGCAGATTTCTGAGTTTGAGGCCAGCCTGGTCTACAGAGTGAAATCTAGGACAGCCAGGGCTATACAGAGAAACTCTGTCTCAAAAAACCAAAAAAAGAAAAAAAGAAAAAGAAAAAGAATGTCCCTAAGGAGCTGGAAATATAGCTCAGTGGTTAAGAGCACTGACTGCTCTTCCAGAGGTCCTGAGTTCAGTTCCCAGCAACCACATGGTGGCTTACAACCATCTGTAATGGGGATCCAATACCCTCTTCTGGTGTGTCTGAAGACAGTGACAGCATACTCACATACATGAAATAAATTAATTAATTAAAAAAAAGAATGTTCCTTAAGGGACATTGTCACCTATTCTAAATTTATAATGCATTTTATATGAAATTTATAATGCAGTTGTATGAGGGAGGGATAGCTATATCTTGTTAGGTGTAATTATAACATGGTTAAATATATAATGTGTTTGCAATTGTATGTCAGATAGTTATATCATGTTCAGGCATTACTATGATTTGCTTATTGTTTCCACTTGGAAATTAATAAGAAGATATGATTGTGTGTCAAGTTGAAAAGGGATGGACTTGTATGACAATTCTGGGTTGTCAACTTGACTACATCTGAAAGTAACTAAAACCCCACTCCTGGTACCAACTCATCTTAGGGTTTTTATTGCTGTGACAAAACACCATGACCAAGAAGCAAGTTGAGGAGGAAAGACTATTTTGCTTACATTTCCATATGGTTGTCCATCAATGAGGGAAGCCAGTGCAGGAACTCAGATAGGGCAGGATCCTGGAGGCAGGAGCTGCTGCAAAGGCCATGAAGAATGCTGCTTACTGGCTTGCCCAGCCTGCTTTCTTATAGAACCCAGGACCAGCAGCCCCAGGTTGGCCCCACCCACAATGGAATGGGTCCTGCAACACCAATCATCAATTAGGAAAATGCTCTTCAGGCTTGCCTACGGCACAACCTCATGGAGACATTTTCTCAATTGGAGTTCCCTCCTTTCAGATTACTCTAGCTAGTGTCAAGTTGACATAAAATTAGCCAGCCTAGCAGTCATAGACAGGGGAACTTAGAAATGGGCTATGGCAGGGATCTGGAGAGGCAAGCCTGGGAAAGATTCATTTTTTCCTTGCTTTGTAAAATGGCTCCTGCCAGCCTCCTAGCATCCTACTGGAGGAGTATGTTTTCTACCTTCATTTCAGCTTCCTGAAGGCACAGAAAGACAAAGTTACCTCAAGTGCCTGAATCAAGGACTCTGATGTAATGCTGTGGTAGCCCACCTGTCTTATAACTCTGTGCTATTCCCACCACCACCACTGCCACCGCCACCACCGCCATCATCCACTGCCGTGACTCCTGGGGTGTATGGCTGCATGTGAAATTTTTCTTTTATACCAAAGTTCGGGTCTTCTGACTTCAATTTGTCCACAGTGACTTAGATCTGCTATCATTAAGCAAATTAGGACAGGACTCTGTACGACAGGTTCTGTTTTCTTGGCTGTGGGGAAACAAACAAAAAAGACCAATTTGCTGACCACACCACAAGAAAACCTAAATCTGGACAAGCACATCCCTCAGTGTGTTGAGTTTGGAGGAGTGGTTTGAGGCCAAAAACATTTCCCTGATTCTGGAGAAAACGCTCCTGTAATGCTCCTTTAAAGCCAAATTTCCTTGCCTCCTTTCCTAAAGCCAGGTAAGAGATCAGGAAGGAGGTGGTCAGGAAATCAAGGCCACATCCCCAAACTGTGCGCGCGCCGTTCGGTCCTCCCAGCGCAGGGGGTGCTGTGGGGCGGCGGGCAAGGAGCCTGTCTGATTCCTGACCCTACTCAGCCACTGTTGTTGGTGGCGCGAGTGAAGCCGGAAGCAGTGGGGAAGAGGAGGGGCGGAGCTGCCACGGGCTGGGCAGGGCAGGCTCCGGGAGGAAGCTCGGGGCGTGTCCCGGTTAGAAGTCATGCTTGGCAGGTCTGGCTACCGGGCACTGCCCTTAGGGGATTTTGATCGTTTCCAGCAGTCGAGCTTCGGCTTTCTGGGTTCGCAGAAGGGCTGCTTGTCCCCAGAGCCCGGCGGCGTGGGGCCGGGGGCCGGTGAGTGGCTACCCAGCACGGCGGACCGAGGAACTAGTCAGTACCCCCAAGACCTGTACTCTCTGCCTCTAGGAGGAAGGAGAGTGAAGGGGATAGGATATGAAGAGGGTGCCAGACAAGGTGTCAGGATCTACTACTGATTTGTCCTCCCTAGGGCCACCAGCTGCAGCTTTGGAAGCCACGCAGCCTCATCTTCCCGAATCTTAGCCTATCATGTTACTGTTTCTAGGATAGCCCCTCGTGCATAGAAAGAAAACAGAGCCCTAGGCAGAGGAAGCCACAACCCACAAGGCATCTGTAGAGAAATGGAAAAAGAGTCACCCTAGGGTATCAGCGCAGGGAGCAGGAGTCCCTAGTGTGCCATTGAAGATGCACAGAACAAAAAGCTGGGCCTGCAAGCTGCCCCGCTTGTTTGCTTTGGCTTTCTCTCTCCAAAGCCTGACCTTGGAGTATTCGGGTCCTCTGTGATTCTCCTGTATTGACGGTGCATTGAAAGCTTTGGCATTGCTGAATGAATCCCCCATTTTCTGCCCCCTATTCTTAGGATTGCCTCTGACCAAGGATTCCTTCTTTCCTGAAGAGGTCCAGAATTAGTTTATGACTTAGACTGTCCAGCAGGCAGGGGTTTCTTGAAGGATAGAACAGACGTCTCTTATCACCTTCCTGTTTAAGGCTGGGAAGGAGAGAGCAGATAGCAAGCTCACCCCCAGATATTGGGCCTGTTTGCCCCACACCCATTCAGGATTCTTAGTTCTTTTTGGGTTTTGTTTTTTGTTTTTTGTTTTTGAGACAGGGTTTCTCTGTGTAGCCCTGGCTGTCCTGTAACTCACTCTGTAGACCAGGCTGACCTTGAACTCAGAAATTCACCTGCCTCTGCCTCCCAAGTGCTGGGATTAAAGGCATGTGCCATCACTGCCCCGCTAGGATTCGTAGTTCTTCAGGCATCAGAATCCTTGGCTTGTGCCTCATCTTTCCAGCTCTTCCCTCCAAACAGCTTGAATTGAAATACACATTTAAAATATATATTTTTTTCAGGGTATAAAAGTGCGAATAAAGACTAAACTAGAAAGTGACACTTTAGTCCCACTGTGACTGTTACTGATGAGCATTAGTTTTATCCTCGGTAGCTGAGGCGATTTCTCTGTAAGGACCCCTTGAAAGCATACTTGTGGGGACGCCGGTAGAATGGGTTAACACCAGCAGTGTCTGCTCCACCCAGCCGGAGTGTTCTATTCCAGGTTTAGGTGGGCGGTACCCAGTAGACAAGGGGTTGTTGATTCGTGCTATGTCCAGCAAAGAGAAATCGAATGGATTGTGTTCTCAGATTCGGTGGCTCTCACCTAGGAGGGAAAAATCTTGTGTAAGGTGTTGCACAGGTTAGTTATGATGGAGACCCCTGAATAGCTATAGGGAACCTCTGGAGCAGGACGTATGCAAAACATACACTGTACTCTGGGACACTGCGCCTGAAGTTGTCCTGCCAGGCCTAGCTGGTGTTCTGTGGTTGCTTCTGCCCTTTTGTCCCCAGATGCCCCAGAGAGCTGGCCCTCCTGTCTCTGCCACGGCCTCATCAGCTTCCTGGGGTTCTTGTTGCTGTTGCTCACCTTCCCCATTTCCGGCTGGTTTGCGCTGAAGGTAAGGCTGGCTAGATGCTGTGGGGGAGGTGGGAGGCACAGTGAAAGCATTGATGGGTGGATTCCCCATATTTGGCCCCTTGCCTCTAAATGCTATCACACCTCTATGAAATAGGTAAGGCAAGGGTTGTTCATTTTATAATGGCTCCTCCTGGTTGTCAACTTGACATATCTGTGAAGAGGGAACCTCAGCTGAGGGATTGCCTCCATCCTGTAGCCACATCTTTGGGATGTGTTTTGATTGCTTGACTAGTGTAGGAGGGCCCACCCCCCTACCTCCTGCCCCACCACGGTGCAGTCCCTAGAGAGTTGGGCCTGAGCTAGCTAAGCAAGTGTGCCATGCAGGTCAGATGAGGGGTTGGGGTGGGGGGGTGGCGAGTAAGCACCAATCATCCTTCCTCTTTGGTTTCTGCTTCACTTCTGCCCCTAGTTTTCTGCTTGAGTTCTTGCCTTAGTTTCTTCCCTCAGCGATACTCTGTAACCCGGATGCCAAATAAACTCCTTTCTCCCCAAGCTTCTTTTGATCATGGTGTTTCTCACAGCAACAGGAGAAACTAGTCCAGTTCCCATCCTTCAGACGAATAAACTGAAGCCCAGACTGAACCAAAGGCATCTTGGGGAGCCAGGAAGGAGCAGAAATTGTTTTCTAAGTCCTGGAATCTGCACGTGTATATATATATGTGTGTGTGTGTGTGTGTGTGTGTGTGTGTGTA
>JADRCD010242593.1:0-14143 GCA_019843815.1 Montemys delectorum
GCAAGTCTAATTTGTTTTTCTGTTAAATTCACGGAAAAGGAAACTCCGCATTGCTTTAGCAGCATGCTTCCTTTTACAGTGCCGTTCTAAAGGGAAACCAGTCTGAGTTCTAAATAAGCAACCTGCAGGGTCCTTCTGCTAGCTGCAGGCTGGCAGGGCAGGAGAGCCCAACCTCTGCAGTCAGGAATCTTTCATCCTGTTCTGCCCCTGGGTGGGACTGCCCTCCTTCTAGGCTAGCTCCTATAGCCTCCCATTTCAATCTCCTTAGGGTGGTGGAAACAGTCTTAGCTGAGGGTCAGGGATTCAGAGAACACTTCAGAAGATGGGCAGGAGCTCTAATGTGGGAGGAAGGAGGGTGTGATCAAATCACAACACCCCATTCTGCAGCTCTACGGGCAAGGGCTCCTAAGTAGTCAGGGTGCTTTCCATGATGCCGGCTACAAACCTGTCCTTGGCCCTCATTTCTGGCCATACCTGGCACTTTATTTTCTTTGATTCCTTTGCAGTAGCTATTTTTCTGAGACACATTGAAAGTGCTTCCCCCTTCAGACAACAGGATGGAATCAGACTTCCTTTTGAGGAGGATACAGCTTTGAGCTTTGAGTAAGAACGGCTTAGCAAAGGCCAAGCTGAGTGTCCCCTAGTATCCCCAACAGCTTCTCAAAGAGAGAATTTAACCCACTGGAGACTTGGCTTTGAATCTGCACAACAGGTCCATTCCACTCCGTCACCCCCCAGGACTCGAGGCTAGCTCTATGTAACCTCCTCAGCGCCTGCAATCCTCTGGCAACCCTGAGGAGAGAGCCTTTTGTAAACAGAGTGGCCTTGGCAGAAAGCCAGGCCACAGAAATACAAAGCCATCTGGGAGACAGGATCTACGTGTGTTTAAGCAGGCCTGGGTCCGGCCTGAGCCAGATCACCTTCCTGGCTTAAGTGGGCTATTAACCATTTTACACTCTGGAAGCTAACTAAACATTTCTCGCTCATTTTTACAAATTGTTTTTCATGAAACTCATAGAACTCAGCATACTTCTCCAAAGTACGATTTAAAGACTGAGTCTTTTATCAAGGCTTCCTTAATCCTCCTCACAATCAGATACAAGAGCCCCACCTCCTTCCAACTGTCCAGCACTGTATTCTGAAAAGCTATCTCTGGGGCCTAGATTCCTTGCCAGGGAGCCCTGCACTGTGTGGACCTAGCACAGCCTTTGGATCAAAGCTGTATATTCAGACACCAATTCTCATTTGCTCAGCAATAGCAGTTTCAGTGCCCATCGAAAAGTAAACTGTCGTCTCCCTAATTGATTGTTTAGTGGCTGCATAGACAGAGAGACAGATATGGTTCCAGTTAGTTTCACTTTATGGTTCAACATTGATTCCTCACTCATAAACTTAATTAACATTAAGTCTCACTGCTAACCACTCTTCTACACTGGCCGAGGTCTCACGTCCCATCTCTGCTGAGCAACTAAGTCCAATGCCACTGCTGGAGAGGAGAGAGCAGTCTCCCCGGGGACTTACACCCTAACCCCGATCTTGCCTTGAGTCATTTTAAAATCCTTGTTTCTTCTTTGAGACATTACAAGGGCCAGATGCGCAGGGGAATCTCTTTTATACGCACAGTATCCTACCAAATGGACCATGGTTATTACTGAGTCTGAAACAAGTCTCCTGGGTAAGTGCATATAAAAACTGAGGAAGGAGTCATTTCCTATCTTTTCTGTTTGTTATGTTGCTGGACTGCTGGCGGCAGCCTCTCTTCTGCCACGTGGCAGGGCTCCTCCCTGGCCAGAAACCAATCTTAGTGACATCACTGAGCCCTGAGGAGATACAACGCACTAAAAATTGCACAAGGTGTGGGTGGGTGGGTATGTAGGATAGGGATAGGCAGGGCTGGGAAGGAAGTGGCCTCTAGGCACCCAAGGTGCAAAGCTGGGGTAGATTCTCCCAGAGGGTTAATTCAGGCCAGGCAAGGGAGTCTCCTTCAAGTTCAGCACTTTCCCCCTTCAACAGCAACCAACTCTTCCAGGTATAGCTTTGCTGCTATATGTCACTGGTTCCTGCCTGGAGCTGGCTTGTCACCTTTTGCCAACCACTCTACCTTGAAGACTTTCCCCTGAGTTTTCCATCCCACACACTTCTTTAATTTGATTAACAGGTCTTGCATTTTCTCCATACGGCTATAGTATCTGCTCATAGATGTTGATGACCCTGGATGAATTACCTCACCCCAGCCCACCAAACTTTAAGCTGATATCCAGACATGAGAGCCCAAGATCCCTATCACTCATGGGTGGAAGGTCTCTCAGGTGAGCCTCCAGGTCCCTCAAGCTCTGACAGTGTGAGACCCAGTCATGTTCTGTGCTCCCAACACCCAGCCCACCTCTTGCAGATCTCGATTTCCTAAGGGATTTTTCCTTTTCCCTCAAGATTCTACACTTTAGTTTCTGAATACATCCAACATATGGTAATATGTCCTGTCAAAATCTTTATGAACAGGAGTAAAATAGAAATAAGAATGAAGCTAAGTGAATAAATGTTGGCCTTGGAGCTGCCAACATTACCCACTTGAGACAAAGAACCAGAGTACAGGGAGAGGGCCTAGCCATGAGATCAAGCAGTGAGTTTCCAACAGTGTGGTTCCTTGTCTCATTAACACTCTACAGCTATTTAATAACAAGCCATGCATGTGTGCATGAAAACAAGGAGCAAGCTGAGAAGGTTCAGTGTTCTGGAAAGGGTGCAATAAAATCATAACTTCACTGGGTGTGGTGGCTCACACCTTTAATCCCAACACTCGGGAGCAAGAGGATCTCTGTGAGTTCAAGGCCAGCCTGAACAATCTACAGAGCCAGTTCCTGGACAACCAGGGCTACACAAAGAAACATTGTCTCAAAAAAATCATAAAAGGAAAAAAAAATGTAACTTCTTGCAAACCCAGCTCACCTTTCCTGTCCCTGTTCAGCACAATTTCTAAGGCTAGCAGATTCTCTAGAGCTCCGCTTTACACACAAGCCTCCTCCCTCTGGCCTTCCTCTTTCCTTCCACTGGGCACTGCTACTTTGAGTCAATATGACACCCTCTTAGAAGCTTCTCTCTGTCCGTCCAGGCTGGGGACGTGGTTTTCTGAAATCTAGACCCATGTGCCTTCCTTCCTCCTTCCTTCAGCCCACACACTAGCTATCAGTGTCCTGAGCAGGTGACAGCGCCAAGGGACCATAACAAAAGAGGCCGTGTAATCAGAGTCATTGTGAAAACACAGTTGGGTGGTTAGTAAGACAGCCTCCTACCTTGTTACTCTGTGACTTTAGCTGTTCTCTGCTGGTCCACCATAGGTTCCCAAGAGGACAAGGCTATATCTGTGTGTGCTCACACTCCAACACTTAACAGAGAACTCGAATCACTACAGGCATGACATGATGTTGGGCTGAAACAACCCACGACACAGGTATGGTTATCAAATGCCAAGGACCTAAAGGCAGATCCTAACCCCAGGTTAAAGCCAGCTCTTGTGCCACTCACTAACAGGAGCTACAAGTCAGCCCAATGACAAAGGCCAGGGTGGTTTATTTTGACTTGTGGCCAGAGAGGCAAATTGTGCATTATTTATGGCACTGAGGTTGGTGAAAAAAAATAACAAGTTTTTTTTCATAACCACCAATTTAAAAAGCAAAAAACAAACAAACAAAAAGCCTCCAAGATGGTGACAAGGGAACAACAGCCAAAATTGTCTCCTGGCCTCTACATACATGAGCACACACATGCACTTTTGCACATATACACATACACACAGTCTATATTGTACCTGTACAGATTTTTTATTCCCAAATATTAAAGTATAAAAACTACTTACACAGTATTTATGTTTTTTAGCATTATAAGTATTTCTTTAAAGGCAGGGTCTCACTATATAGTACTGGCTGGTCCGAAACTTGCTATATAGACTAGAGTGTCCTCAAACTCACAAAACTCTGCCTGCCTCTGCCACCCCAATGCTAGCATTGAAGGCATCCTGACTTGTGAATAATGTCGAAGTGGCTTAGCCTTCGTAGGAAGACTATCACTTCTCTGTGGTGGTGTTGTGGGGGAACGTGTCAATCATCTCCTGTATTAAAATACATGGAGGACTGCATTATCATGCTCAAAGAAATGAAAGATTTCACACTAAAAAAAGTACAAAGTATAAAGCAGACAGGAAAACCTAATCCAAAACCCATACAAATTACATTAGAAATTGATTATACTTATTGTTTCAGAGAGTAGCCTGATTAAAATATTTCAAAATGTAACCCAGCTAGGAAGAAAATTAATAATATATCATGATCCAAGTTGAGCTAAAATCTATTTCAAAGAGAAGACATTGATTTTAATTCATCATACTAAAAGACCAAAGATCATATAAGAGATTATTTTATACTTAGACATAAGCTCTTCCTTGGACTCATTCAAAGTCATACACTTAAGAGAGAGACTGACACATTTGATCCCCTAAAATTAAAGTTATTTTAAATATGATATTACATACTAAGTGAAATATTACCACAGCAGATTCTTACAGAGAGACCTGTAAGAACTCCTCAAAGGAAAAGAAAAGAAGGCACCAGACAGGCAATTCACAAAGGAGGGAAAACACAAGGCCCAATAAAGAGAAGCCATTTGATCTTCACAGTGCACCATGAAATGCAAATAAAGCGGCCGAACCAGCACAGAGGAATGGGGTGGGGGCAGGTCTCTTGGTGTGAACCAGGCCAGAAGCAGGCGCCTGGAGTGCAGAGGTAAGGGGTGTGCCAAAAAAGGAAACAGTTTCTGTTCCCATTGATTCCTCAAAAACTACTAGTTCCTATGCAAGCAATCTACTTCTGAGTAGCAAAAAGTTCATTTATCATACACTACCTTATCGGTCAAAAGGGTGGAATCAAGCCCAGATAAGGTTACCTGCCCCAAATTCTATTCACAAAGAAACTTTAAAAAGCATTCCAAATTCCCTCTGGACAAAGGGAAAGTGTTGAAAACTAAGCAGATGGGACTGGAATGGAGATGGCACTCTTTTATTTAGTATAAATTTTGTTTGTGAGCCATATACATATATTCCCTATATAAATAGAAAATATGCTGTTTAACAAAAATAATTATGACTTTCTTTGTTCTTTGCATATAGTCATTTTCAGATATCACTCCCCGATGCTGTAGTTTCAACTTTTCAAACACTATTTTCCTGCCCCAATGATAATAACATCCAGCCTTACTGAGATTCCCTGGGGCCTCCAAAGGAAAAGTCCACTCTTAAGACATCTAAAACGTCAGTGGTGGCACGTACTAAAACCTACTGCTCTTTTTTAAAAGATGTATTTATTTATTTTATTTATGAGTACACTATTGTTCTCTTCAGACACACTAGAAGAGGGCATCAGATCCCATTACAGATGGTTGTGAGCCACCATGTGGTTGCTGGGAATTGAACTCAGGTCCTCTGGAAGAGCAGTCAGTGCTCTTAACCCCTGAGCCATCTCACCAGCCCTAAAACCTACTGTTTTTATATATCACTTACAATAGCACTCTGAAAAACTTTTCATCTAAAGACAAACTAGGTAAAGGTTCAAGGATGACTCTGCAGATTATATATACATATATATATATATACATATACACATACATATATGTATATATATAATATACATATTATATATACATTATGTATGTGTATGTATATATATATTATATATATAATATATATATATATATTTCAGAGAGACATTAGAAACGACTGCAAGTCAGCAGACCCCAATGTGAGTGACAGTTCCCTGAAGCTCTCACCCCCTGACTCCAGGATGCTCCACTTACTTAGTCTGCGCAGGGGTGCGGTGGTTGGAATTGGAGCAGAAGATGATGGACTTGCGAGTACTGTCGAGGAATTCGCTCACTGAGTTGTCGCGGAGCTCGGCTAGGGGTCGGGCCTCATGCTTGAGGTACCACTGATGTGCATCGAAGCACTTGCCGCACATGAGCTGTTCACACTCGAAACACCAGAAGTCAGCCAACTCTTTGCAGCGGGTGCACGCAGCCTGCGCATCCACGATCTGCCGGAACACCGCCAGGCGCCGCTGCAGGCTCTCGAAGAACACGTTATCCAGGGCCTCACCATTAGCACCGGCCGACCCGGGCGCCTGGCAGATGGGGCACTGCAGAGCAGGTGCCTCCAGGCATCCAGAGCACAGAGTGTGCAGGCAAGGCAGCAGTTTGGGGCACTTGGCTTGGGCCTGGCAGCCTGGGCAGCGCAGAAACTGAAATTCCTCCTTTATGGCTTGCTGGTGAACCAAGGAGAGAAGTGAGGCCTACAGAAAGCCCAGAAGTCCTGTCCCCTACGCTGGCCACCCATCCCTTCAGCTGGAGGCTGGAGTGGGTAGGACCTCACTCACATTCCATTCCAGGGAGTCATTGGATCATGTTCAGGCTTATTGGCACCCAGCTCCTCATTTACAGCCTTGCAGCTCTCACTGCACAATTTACTGGGCACTCATTTACTTACCATTGGACTCACTAGTAGGCCCTGAGATACAAGATAGGATACATCTTCGCATGTAAGGGACTCAAGTTTGGAAAAGTATCAACTTCATATAAAATGCTTAACACAATTGGCAGTATGGTCCTCAAAAAGTTAGACTTAAGCTACCATATGACCAGAAATTCTACTTTACATACAAACTCAAAAGAACTGGAAAAATATCCACAACAACACCACAAAAGTCACAGCGATCCAAGTGTCCATTCGCATATGAATGCATGAACAAAATGTGCAGGCAAATGTAATGAAATATTATTCATTCAACAACGTGGATGAACCTTGAAGACACTGTGGTAAGTTAAATAAGCCTGCCATAAAATGAGAAATATTGTGTAATTCCAGTCATACAAAATAATAAGAATAGTTAGTTCATAGATATAGAAGGTGGAGCTATTGTGTAAATGGTTCAAAGTGCTCAATACAGTGCCTGGCACGTGAGAAGTACCCATATTTTTATGGGTACTTAGCTATATAAGGCTAATAATAAAAAGTTATAGCAATGTGGCCTTATTTGTGCTTTTGTGAAGGGAAAAATGAATAAAGAATAACGGGATGGAGGTAGTTCCTTTCAGGGTAAGTATGGAAGGTTGTGGAAATACTTCCAGGAGGACCATCAGCTAGGCTTCCTTAGGAAAAGACACTGAGCTTGGTGGCGCACACATTAATCCCAGAGCTCAGAAGGCAGAGGCAGGTGGTCTCCATGAATTTGAGATCAGCCTGGTTTACAAAGTAAGCTCCAGCCCAGCCAAGGCTACAAAGTGAGACCCTGGGTTCAAAAGGATAAAATAACAGTAATAAAAAAAAATTCCCTAAACCTCATACACATAAAATAAATCTATGAAAATCAAAAGAGAGAGGAGCTGCATGAATCATGTTGATCTTAGCAGGCACTTTGGTCTGAGCCCCGTCTTGTTTGTTTCGTTTTGTTTTGTTTTGAAACAGGTCTTGCTGTGATGCCCTCAATGGTCTTGAACTCTCTTTGTAGACTAGGCTGGCCTGGAACTTGTCATCCGCCTCCAGCCCCCACATCCCAAGTGCCATTGCTCCTGGGACATTTGACCACAGCTGAAAAACGGGAAGTGTTTGTGTGGGTGTCGGCGCGGGGGACTATAGTTTTGCCATGCCTGGGACATGTGCCTTTAGCTCCAGGCCAAGGCAAAAAAAAAAAAAAAAAAAAAAAAAAGACTCCTGACCTGGCCTTCGCCCGGGACTATGGTCTTTCATCTGAGGTAGGAGCTAAGAGGCAAGGCTTCAGAGAGTAGGAGTGACAACCCAACTATCCCCAGGGCTACCGTAACTCATCCGGATTCCTATTTTACTCTATGCTACAGTCCTAGCCCTGCCCAGCCAGGAGGGTCAGGACCTTGGTGTTTCTTTAGGACACTAACTCACTTCTCTATAACGACTTTCTCCATTCTCAACTTCTCCACCAAAGTAAAGGAATAAAAAACCCTATTAGCCCTTCATCACCTAACCCAGTAGTACCTCCGCAGTGCTTTGGCTGTGTTCATGGTCTTCGGAGGGTTCCTCTGGGGGAGGCATGGTGGACGTGGGGGTCAGGGCAGAGTCCTGTTGCCGACCAGGAGATCCAGGGGATGCAGGCGCCTTCTGCATGGAGACTGGTTCAGTTTCGATTTCTGGATTGGGTTTGTGAGGGCGGGAAGAGGCGTCCCAGACTTGAGCCAGAAAACTGGGCAGCGGGAGAGTGCATGGGGAGGGCCCGCCTCCCGAGAGGAAGTGAGACAGGGCTGGGCGGGTCTAGGGGCGGAGAGGCTGGTTCTGTAGTTTCCCTTCTAAAGTTTAGAGAAAGACTGGGGAGTGCTATTGAAGCAACTCGGGTAGAGCCAAAAAGGTTAACCAAACAAGCAAGTAAACAAACCCGGCATGCTGGCACGACACTGTAGCAGGACGGTCGCGAGTTTGACTGCTCTAGGAGGAAAGATCCTGCCACGCGCGCAGCATGCACACCTGGAGAGATACAGAGCTGACAGAGAGGCATTTCCCTGTCTGTGAGCTATTCAACTCACTCCACAGCTATGTGTCTTCCTAGTTAAGAGCCAGTAGAGAAATAAACCCCTCTTTGAGAGAGCCCCCAAGTCACGCTGAATGGAGTCTTCGACCCAGTACTGGGATGGGTTTGCCTGGAAAGGCATCCCTCAGCCGAGAGAGAAAGGAACATGAGATAGAAAATCACCAGGGATTCAGAGTTGCACAGACACTTTAAAGAGAAACAAATACCTGGAAAGGAGTGGAGGTCTGAAACAGGAAAGCCAGTTTGGGAAGTAGTCAGGGCCATTTGCAGATTTGAGTTGGGGCTACTGCGAAGTGATACCAGAGAAGATGAGATTAGTCATAAGGTGAGAGATGGACCAGTTCAATATATGATAGGAGAGTTGGTGAAGGGTTTGCTACAATGTGTCAACTGTGTCTCTTGGATGACCTTGAGGCAGGTGGCCTATGAGAAGTAACTGTGGGACTCAGAGTTAGACCTGAGTCAGTAGAAGGACAGGGGTGACAGAACAATGCTGAATAGGTCTAGTGAATGTGCATTGTACAGAGGCTGAGAACAGGAGGCAGCGGGAGAGCTGGCCAGCAGGAATGAAGAGAACAAGGAGATAGAAAGTTAGCTTTTTGGCCAAAGAAAAGCAATTCAGAAGCCAGTGGGTGAGGAAAACACACACCTGCAGACACTCTCATTGGCCAGTGCCTTTGGCTTCTAACTTCAGTCTGTTCCCACCCAGTTTTCTGGCCCCTGTGTGCGTCTATCTTATTCTCTATTTCTATGTGATTAGAAGGGATGGTGACAGGTCCCTGCCTTTGTAAACTTAGAGTTGTGGTGAGGTGGGTGCTAAAGAGAGACTCAACATCCTGGAGACTATGAGAGGCCTTGAAAATATGCCATACCTCCAAGCTGACCAGTATCCCTTGGCCTTTAAAATTAGGCTATCGGCCAAATGTGATGGGCAGTTGTTTCAGTCA
This sequence comes from Montemys delectorum, assembly GCA_019843815.1. Taxonomy (NCBI): domain Eukaryota; kingdom Metazoa; phylum Chordata; class Mammalia; order Rodentia; family Muridae; genus Montemys; species Montemys delectorum. The sequence goes on from JADRCD010242593.1 coordinate 9,542, forward strand.
TTTTGTGTACAAATATTTATGTTTTCTTTCCTTAATTTCTTTATTATGTGATGTAACAACTATTAAGAGAATATCAATAATTACCATATTGAAGTTCGAGATACTAAAAGAATGTCCCTTGGTGGGTAGTGGTGGTGCATGCCTTTAATCCCAGCACTTGGGAGGCAGAGGCAGGCAGATTTCTGAGTTTGAGGCCAGCCTGGTCTACAGAGTGAAATCTAGGACAGCCAGGGCTATACAGAGAAACTCTGTCTCAAAAAACCAAAAAAAGAAAAAAAGAAAAAGAAAAAGAATGTCCCTAAGGAGCTGGAAATATAGCTCAGTGGTTAAGAGCACTGACTGCTCTTCCAGAGGTCCTGAGTTCAGTTCCCAGCAACCACATGGTGGCTTACAACCATCTGTAATGGGGATCCAATACCCTCTTCTGGTGTGTCTGAAGACAGTGACAGCATACTCACATACATGAAATAAATTAATTAATTAAAAAAAAGAATGTTCCTTAAGGGACATTGTCACCTATTCTAAATTTATAATGCATTTTATATGAAATTTATAATGCAGTTGTATGAGGGAGGGATAGCTATATCTTGTTAGGTGTAATTATAACATGGTTAAATATATAATGTGTTTGCAATTGTATGTCAGATAGTTATATCATGTTCAGGCATTACTATGATTTGCTTATTGTTTCCACTTAGAAATTAATAAGAAGATATGATTGTGTGTCAAGTTGAAAAGGGATGGACTTGTATGACAATTCTGGGTTGTCAACTTGACTACATCTGAAAGTAACTAAAACCCCACTCCTGGTACCAACTCATCTTAGGGTTTTTATTGCTGTGACAAAACACCATGACCAAGAAGCAAGTTGAGGAGGAAAGACTATTTTGCTTACATTTCCATATGGTTGTCCATCAATGAGGGAAGCCAGTGCAGGAACTCAGATAGGGCAGGATCCTGGAGGCAGGAGCTGCTGCAAAGGCCATGAAGAATGCTGCTTACTGGCTTGCCCAGCCTGCTTTCTTATAGAACCCAGGACCAGCAGCCCCAGGTTGGCCCCACCCACAATGGAATGGGTCCTGCAACACCAATCATCAATTAGGAAAATGCTCTTCAGGCTTGCCTACGGCACAACCTCATGGAGACATTTTCTCAATTGGAGTTCCCTCCTTTCAGATTACTCTAGCTAGTGTCAAGTTGACATAAAATTAGCCAGCCTAGCAGTCATAGACAGGGGAACTTAGAAATGGGCTATGGCAGGGATCTGGAGAGGCAAGCCTAGGAAAGATTCATTTTTTCCTTGCTTTGTAAAATGACTCCTGCCAGCCTCCTAGCGTCCTACTGGAGGAGTATGTTTTCTACCTTCATTTCAGCTTCCTGAAGGCACAGAAAGACAAAGTTACCTCAAGTGCCTGAATCAAGGACTCTGATGTAATGCTGTGGTAGCCCACCTGTCTTATAACTCTGTGCTATTCCCACCACCACCACTGCCACCGCCACCACCGCCATCATCCACTGCCGTGACTCCTGGGGTGTATGGCTGCATGTGAAATTTTTCTTTTATACCAAAGTTCGGGTCTTCTGACTTCAATTTGTCCACAGTGACTTAGATCTGCTATCATTAAGCAAATTAGGACAGGACTCTGTACGACAGGTTCTGTTTTCTTGGCTGTGGGGAAACAAACAAAAAAGACCAATTTGCTGACCACACCACAAGAAAACCTAAATCTGGACAAGCACATCCCGCAGTGTGTTGAGTTTGGAGGAGTGGTTTGAGGCCAAAAACATTTCCCTGATTCTGGAGAAAACGCTCCTGTAATGCTCCTTTAAAGCCAAATTTCCTTGCCTCCTTTCCTAAAGCCAGGTAAGAGATCAGGAAGGAGGTGGTCAGGAAATCAAGGCCACATCCCCAAACTGTGCGCGCGCCGTTCGGTCCTCCCAGCGCAGGGGGTGCTGTGGGGCGGCGGGCAAGGAGCCTGTCTGATTCCTGACCCTACTCAGCCACTGTTGTTGGTGGCGCGAGTGAAGCCGGAAGCAGTGGGGAAGAGGAGGGGCGGAGCTGCCACGGGCTGGGCAGGGCAGGCTCCGGGAGGAAGCTCGGGGCGTGTCCCGGTTAGAAGTCATGCTTGGCAGGTCTGGCTACCGGGCACTGCCCTTAGGGGATTTTGATCGTTTCCAGCAGTCGAGCTTCGGCTTTCTGGGTTCGCAGAAGGGCTGCTTGTCCCCAGAGCCCGGCGGCGTGGGGCCGGGGGCCGGTGAGTGGCTACCCAGCACGGCGGACCGAGGAACTAGTCAGTACCCCCAAGACCTGTACTCTCTGCCTCTAGGAGGAAGGAGAGTGAAGGGGATAGGATATGAAGAGGGTGCCAGACAAGGTGTCAGGATCTACTACTGATTTGTCCTCCCTAGGGCCACCAGCTGCAGCTTTGGAAGCCACGCAGCCTCATCTTCCCGAATCTTAGCCTATCATGTTACTGTTTCTAGGATAGCCCCTCGTGCATAGAAAGAAAACAGAGCCCTAGGCAGAGGAAGCCACAACCCACAAGGCATCTGTAGAGAAATGGAAAAAGAGTCACCCTAGGGTATCAGCGCAGGGAGCAGGAGTCCCTAGTGTGCCATTGAAGATGCACAGAACAAAAAGCTGGGCCTGCAAGCTGCCCCGCTTGTTTGCTTTGGCTTTCTCTCTCCAAAGCCTGACCTTGGAGTATTCGGGTCCTCTGTGATTCTCCTGTATTGACGGTGCATTGAAAGCTTTGGCATTGCTGAATGAATCCCCCATTTTCTGCCCCCTATTCTTAGGATTGCCTCTGACCAAGGATTCCTTCTTTCCTGAAGAGGTCCAGAATTAGTTTATGACTTAGACTGTCCAGCAGGCAGGGGTTTCTTGAAGGATAGAACAGACGTCTCTTATCACCTTCCTGTTTAAGGCTGGGAAGGAGAGAGCAGATAGCAAGCTCACCCCCAGATATTGGGCCTGTTTGCCCCACACCCATTCAGGATTCTTAGTTCTTTTTGGGTTTTGTTTTTTGTTTTTTGTTTTTGAGACAGGGTTTCTCTGTGTAGCCCTGGCTGTCCTGTAACTCACTCTGTAGACCAGGCTGACCTTGAACTCAGAAATTCACCTGCCTCTGCCTCCCAAGTGCTGGGATTAAAGGCATGTGCCATCACTGCCCCGCTAGGATTCGTAGTTCTTCAGGCATCAGAATCCTTGGCTTGTGCCTCATCTTTCCAGCTCTTCCCTCCAAACAGCTTGAATTGAAATACACATTTAAAATATATATTTTTTTCAGGGTATAAAAGTGCGAATAAAGACTAAACTAGAAAGTGACACTTTAGTCCCACTGTGACTGTTACTGATGAGCATTAGTTTTATCTTCGGTAGCTGAGGCGATTTCTCTGTAACGACCCCTTGAAGGCATACTTGTGGGGACGCCGGTAGAATGGGTTAACACCAGCAGTGTCTGCTCCACCCAGCCGGAGTGTTCTATTCCAGGTTTAGGTGGGCGGTACCCAGTAGACAAGGGGTTGTTGATTCGTGCTATGTCCAGCAAAGAGAAATCGAATGGATTGTGTTCTCAGATTCGGTGGCTCTCACCTAGGAGGGAAAAATCTTGTGTAAGGTGTTGCACAGGTTAGTTATGATGGAGACCCCTGAATAGCTATAGGGAACCTCTGGAGCAGGACGTATGCAAAACATACACTGTACTCTGGGACACTGCGCCTGAAGTTGTCCTGCCAGGCCTAGCTGGTGTTCTGTGGTTGCTTCTGCCCTTTTGTCCCCAGATGCCCCAGAGAGCTGGCCCTCCTGTCTCTGCCACGGCCTCATCAGCTTCCTGGGGTTCTTGCTGCTGTTGCTCACCTTCCCCATTTCCGGCTGGTTTGCGCTGAAGGTAAGGCTGGCTAGATGCTGTGGGGGAGGTGGGAGGCACAGTGAAAGCATTGATGGGTGGATTCCCCATATTTGGCCCCTTGCCTCTAAATGCTATCACACCTCTATGAAATAGGTAAGGCAAGGGTTGTTCATTTTATAATGGCTCCTCCTGGTTGTCAACTTGACATATCTGTGAAGAGGGAACCTCAGCTGAGGGATTGCCTCCATCCTGTAGCCACATCTTTGGGATGTGTTTTGATTGCTTGACTAGTGTAGGAGGGCCCACCCCCCTACCTCCTGCCCCACCACGGTGCAGTCCCTAGAGAGTTGGGCCTGAGCTAGCTAAGCAAGTGTGCCATGCAGGTCAGATGAGGGGTTGGGGTGGGGGGGTGGCGAGTAAGCACCAATCATCCTTCCTCTTTGGTTTCTGCTTCACTTCTGCCCCTAGTTTTCTGCTTGAGTTCTTGCCTTAGTTTCTTCCCTCAGCGATACTCTGTAACCCGGATGCCAAATAAACTCCTTTCTCCCCAAGCTTCTTTTGATCATGGTGTTTCTCACAGCAACAGGAGAAACTAGTCCAGTTCCCATCCTTCAGACGAATAAACTGAAGCCCAGACTGAACCAAAGGCATCTTGGGGAGCCAGGAAGGAGCAGAAATTGTTTTCTAAGTCCTGGAATCTGCACGTGTATATATATATGTGTGTGTGTGTGTGTGTGTGTGTGTGTGTGTA
>JADRCD010242599.1:0-15006 GCA_019843815.1 Montemys delectorum
CTCTTTTCTCTTCTCCTCTCTTCCTCTCCTCCCCTCCCCTCCCCTCCAGAACCCTCCTTTGTCAACTCATCTTTAATTTTCTGAAGTCAAAGTCTTTTGTTAGTTTGCCTTAGTCCTAAATTCCATTCATGGAATGAAGCTGTTTCTTAGTTACCAGATGTGTCCACGTGGACCACGGTCATTCTGCTTAGTGTTTGCTGGGCCGATGTTCCTTCTACTTTTCTCTATAATTGGTAGATGAGTTTGAAAGAAACTACCTTGTAATCAGCTGCCAAAGGTTATTCAATCAATGTTTTTTTTTTTTTTTTTTTTTTTGGTTTTTTCGAGACAGGGTTTCTCTGTGTAGCCCTGGCTGTCCTGGAACTCACTCTGTAGACCAGGCTGGCCTTGAACTCAGAAATCCGCCTGCTTCTGCCTCCCAAGTGCTAGGATTAAAGGCGTGTGCCACCACTGCCCTGCCAATCAATTTTTAATTAAAACATTTTGGAGAATTTTATATCGGTGTCTTGTATTTACATTAGTATCCCTCCCTCATGTTAATACACACATATAAAGTGCTACTGATTCCTTTATAGTGCTCATTATGTATGTGCGTTAGTGATAAGCACTTATGCTCGTCTCCAGAGACTGCAGCTCCCTTTCTCATCAGTCATTAGTTGCCTGGAGCTCTTCATCTCTGAGTTGTCGTGCCAGCTGGTGGTGTCACAATGCAGGTCTTGTTTTTGTAACTATACTGTTGAGATCTCATGTCATATAGAAGACACCATCTCACAGCGGGCTTTCTTGTCCTCTGGCTCTTAAAAGCTTTCTGTCCCTCTCCTCCATAATGTTCTCTGAGCCTTAGGTATAGGGTTTACATTGTAGATTTATCAGTTAGCGCTGTCATTCTCTGCCTTTTGACCAGTTGTTTATTTCTATAATAGTCCACATCTGATGCAAAAAGAAGTTTCTTTGATGAGGGGTGAGAGCTACACTTACCTGTGGATATATGAATAAATATTTAGAATGCAGTTAGAGAGTATACTGGTTTAGGAAAGTGGCAGTACTAGTTTCTCCCTAGGGTCTATGGCCTCAACAGCCATACACAGTTGGCTAAGCTTGATGAACCAGGGATTGAATTCCCTCCTGTGGAATGAGCCCTAAGTCCAATTAGGCAGCTGCTAGTCACTACCAAGATATAAATAAATAATATATATACGTGTGTGTGTGTGTGTGTGTGTGTGTGTGTGTGTGTGTGCCATAATTATGCCACTAGGGATATCTTAGTGGGATGGCCATTCTTGTGATTTATAGGCTTTACGATGAAAAAGAACTATTGTTTTTTTTTCCCCTTAAGGCAGCTTGTATAACACCTTTAGATACTATCAGAGCTAGTCCTCAGAGACGATGCTTCTAGGTTGGTTCCAGCCTAATTCCACCCAAGTCCTTTGTTCGAAGTGTGTAATGTCTTTAGCAATAGGCTCTTGTTTTCATGTTCTGGGAGATGACCAATAACAATGGTCTATATTGTTTGAGGAGTCTTTTGGACTCCTTGATCAGCAACTGGAATTGAAATTTCTCATATCCATTACTGGGGTTTTTGTTAGTCTGTGGCTCTTAGAGGAGGGTATTACCTCAAGTGTTAGAACATCATTTAAATTGCAGATATATTTATATACATATGTATCTCTAAGTAAACATGAAGTGTATGTTTCCCTATGGCTTTTTCAGACATCTGTAGTATTATCCCCCTTCCTCCCTTTCCCTCTGCATTACTCTCTCTCATAGAGTTAAAGTTCTCCCCTGTTTTTTCCATTTCCCTCTTCATACCACTTGTGTCCTACTCTCCTTCTCTCTAAAGCTACTTCTCCCCCCAATGGTCCCTTCTTACTTTTCTCTATCTAGTTACTCCTGGGTCAAAACTCATACACAGGAGAGATAGCTCAGCAGTTAAGAGCACTGGTTATTCTTCCAGAGGTCATGAGTTCAAATCCTAGCCACTACATGATGGCTCACAACCATCTGTAATGAAATCTGACACCCTCTTTTTTTGTGTCTGAAGACAGCTACAGTATTATACTTACATATAATAATAAAGAAAGCTTAAAAAAAAAAAAGCCGAGCAGTGGTGGCACACGCCTTTAATCCCAGCACTTGGGAGGCAGAGGCAGGTGGATTTCTTAGTTCAAGGCCAGCCTGGTCTACAGAGTGAGTTCTAGGACAGCCAGGGCTATACAGAGAAACCCTGTCTTGAAAAACCAAAAGAGGTAGCATACACAAATAAGAGAGAACATGTGGGTTTGTCTTTCAGCCACTGAGTTAGCTTACTCAGTATGCTACTTTCTAGTTTTATCTATTTACCTGAAAATTTCTTCCTTCTATTTTTCTTTACAGCTAAATAGAATTGCAGTATGTGTGTGTGTGTGTGTGTGTGTGTGTGTGTCTGTCTGTCTGTCACACTTTTATTGTGCATTCATCAGTGAACAACATTTAGGTTGCTTCTCTCTCCTAGTATTATAAGTAGATCAGCAGCGAACATGGCTGAGTAAGTGTCTGTGGAGTAGGATATTGAGACCTTTGGGCACATGCCAAGGAGTGGTTGGTATACCTGGGTCATACATATGGCAGACCTATTTTTGGCTTTTTGAGAATTCTCTATGCTGATTTTCATAGTGACTCCACCAGTTTACAGTCCTATCAACAGTGATCAAAGCTTCCCTGTCCCCAAATCCTCACCAGCTTTGGTTTTTTTGTTTCTTAGTTCTTTGTCATTTCATCTTTCTTTCGATTTCCCCCTTCTCACTTTAGGTTCTGTTCTTTTCTTCCTTTTTCTTCCTCCTCCTCCTCCTCCTCCTCCTCCTCCTCCTCCTTCTTCTTCTTCTTCTTCTTCTTCTTCTTCTTCTTTTTTTTTGAGTACTGGGTCTGTTTCACCATGTAGCCTAGGTTGGCTTGGAATGTACCTTTTTTCTTCTCTCTCCAGGATCTCCTATGGCCTAGGCTGACTTGAACCCGCTGTGCTGCTGAGGGTAATGAACTTCTAATACTCCTGTCTTCTGTTCCCAAGTATTTGGAGTTTATGTGAAGCTGCAACTCAAACCCAGGCTTTCGTACATACTTGTCAAGCACTGTGTTACTTGAGCTTCATCCTCTGATCCTAGTTTCTTTCTTTCTACTGTGTCTCATAGTGGAATCTGTTGGCTTAAATATGGCAATGAGAATACCCAACAACTCTTTTACACCAGATAGTTTCTACAAACCTAATGACCCATATGTGTTATCTACTGAAGAGGACCTTGAGCAACAGCATATCTAGACTAAATCACGAATCAGGTTTAGTTGATGCCTTAGTTAACATTTTTTTCATGGTTGGGGTTAACATGCCTTGATAAAATCAGATATGTTCGTGTCAACTTAGGCTTTTGGAGTGGATTCCCACTGAGCCTTCCTCATCAATCATGATGTCCTGCCACGAGCTCGAGCCTCCCCCATCCATTCATTTCCACCACTCGAACTCAGAACTATTTGTTTGTGCTTTGTGTTTACTAAGAATGTAACATGAACATGTCTTCAGATCCCAAGTCCACTCTGTCTCCTGGATGACACCTCTTCCCTTTGCAGCAGCCACCTGAATTCTGACAAAGGCTTTTTTGCCACAACCTTTCTGAAGTAAGCCTTCGTCCTCCCCCCCACCCCGCCCCCAGACAGGGTTTCTCTGTGTAGCCCTGGCTATCCTGGAACTCACTCTGTAGACCCGGCTGGCCTTGAACTCAGAAATCCTCCTGCCTCTGCCTCCTAAGTGCTGGGATTAAAGGCGTGGGCCTTCCATTTTAAGGGGAATTTCCTTTAGGTCAGTTTTCTGAGATGACCTGCTTTCAGGAGGACCTTGCTTAAAGAATTTCCTCTTCCTTGAGAGTTTTCCTCAGTGCCCCCATCCCCAGACTGCCCTTCCTGGGAGTCTAGCCATGAATTTTCCTTTTGACCTCAGTGCTAGTTCTTTATTTATTAGCATGACTAGTGACATTTAAAGAAAGGACCTCCAGTGAACCCATTGCACTAAGTTCCCTGGTTGGAGGGTAGCTGGGCACTCTGCGTCTACCAGACAAGCTTATTCACCCTTCCCATTTTCTCTAGATTCTGCTAATCCCTAACAGGCTAATCTGAGTTTATATTTAGACAAAAGTTATCAATTAACAGAAAAGCCTGATGCTGTAGACAAGGCTGACTGCCTTTAAGTGGCTAGAGGTCAGCCTTTAGACCGGAAGGCTTTCCGCAGGAAGCTGTACAGGGATATGGGCTGTCTCTAGGAAGCCAGAGCTTCCTTGAAATGCAGGAGTCTCCCCCACTTTAATGCTAATATATATATGTGAAAAAAAATCACCTTCCAGCCCTCTTTTCCTCACAGCACCTGCTCCATTATTTCCATGAAAGACTTTCAACTGTCTGGAAATACTGAGACTGTGGCAACTATGGATGTTGAGTATCAGGCTCCAAATAGGAATTAATGTCTTTTAAACCAAAGTTTGTCAAACTGCCCTTTAGTGGGTCCAAAAACATCAATTTAACAGGTTAATCTAGCACTGTTGTTTTAGTTCCTACTGCTGTAAAATAAACTACATTAAATTTAGTGATAGTAAACAGTTGCCATTTAGTAATCTCACAGAGCCTGTGGGTCAGAATGTGGCTAGGTCCCGACATGGGATGGCTTACCTCTGTCCCATGACAGCCGATGGCCCTGGGCTGGGCTGCTTCAAGGCTGATTTATCAGCTTGTCTTGATGACTAGAGTGTAGTAGTCCAGGTGGTTGGAGCCTCTCACAGTGTGGGGCCTGAGTTCCAACAGAGTATCCTAGAGGAACCACTCAGAGAGCCAGGGTTCTAAGAACAGAAGGTAGATGAGGGATCACTTCTGCTGTTCTTGACAGAAATAGTTGCAGAGGAAGGTGCACAAATCTTCTGCTTTCATGATAGAGATCAAAACACTAGCAACTCTTTTAAAAACTACTCGGACTTGGGAGGCAGAGTCAGGTGGATTTCTGAGTTCGAGGCCAGCCTGGTCTACAGAGTGAGTTCCAGGACAACCAGGGCTACACAGAGAAACCCTGTCTCGAAAAAACTAAAAAAAAGAAAAAAAAGAAAACTACTCTGACAAGCCAGGCAGTGGTGGTGCAGGCCTTTAATCCCAGCACTTAGGAGGCAGAGGCAGGCAGATTTCTGAGTCGGAGGCCAGCCTGGTCTACAGAGTGAGTTCCAAGACAGCCAGGGCTACACAGAGAAACCCTGTCTCGAAAAACCAAAATAAACCCAACTACTTGGACTCTTCTTTAGAAGAATGTAGAATAGAAAAAAAGTGTCTATGTCGGGAAGGACTAAAGATTGTGAAGTATGTTTTAGCTATAATGTATATATTCTGGTGTTTATGTATGTTTATTATAGCTGTAATGTAATATTCTTCTGTAGAGTACAAAAGATTTGTAAACATTGCTTGACTATAGCTAATTTGGTTTATTAATACCAAATTTTATCTACTAAACTTAACTAGTAGATTTCTACTATGACCCCAGTTGTAAAGATGAAAACTTAAGTGATTCGTTATCATTGCCTATAGAAAGACAAAAGGAAGCCTTTCCTTTTAAAACTCATTTTCTCACCCACTAGGAGGCCCTCAAAGCCCCGTTTAACTGCAGGATAAACTTGGGTAGTCCCCATATTGCAAGGGGACTGTGGTCCAGACTAGCAGTCAGAACTTCACTAGAAATTAAGTCTAATCTTTGCCAGTTTCCTGAAGGAGCAAACATGTGAAATGAAGAGGGTGTATTGCTTCTTGCTTGTTTTTGTTTTGTCTTTTTGAGATGGAACATCACTCTGTAGGCCTGGAACTTGCTCTGTAGACCAGGCTGGCTTCCAACTCAAGAGACCTGCCTGCCCCTGCTACCCAAGTGCTGGTATTAAAGGTGTCTGTTTTCATGCCTGGCCATAACTGCATTCTTTATGGCTGAAAAAAAATTCTGTTGCATAACTGTGCCATAGTTTCTTCATCCTCTGTTGAAGGACACAGGTTGGTTTCATGCTTTAGCTATTGTGAGCAGTGCTGGAATCCACACTGATGCACAGGTTGTCTCTGTGGTATGCTGACTGAGGAATGGTCAGTCTGAGTCATAGTGTAGGTTTATTTTTAGTGTTTTTGAGGAACCTCCATACTCCCACTGTAGTGGCTGCATTAGCTTACATCCCTGTTAGTAGGTGTACAAGGGGCTTTTTTTTTTTTTGTCCACAGTTGTTGTTTTCTTAATGGCTGCCATTCTGACTGGGATGAGATGGAATTTAAATGTGTAGTTTAATTTTGTTTGTTTGTTTTTCGAGAAAGGGCTTCCCTGTTGTAGCCCTGGCTGTCCTGGAACTCACTCTGTAGATCAGGCTGGCCTCAAACTCAGAAATCCGCCTGCCTCTGCCTCCCAAGTGCTGGGATTAAAGGCATGCACCACCACTGCCCGGTGGTGGAGTTTAATTTAAATGTCTCTGCTAGCTAGTAAGAGTGAACATATTTATATGTTTATTGGCCATTTGAATGCAACTTGCTTTTATCGTACAAATTAGTATTCTTCCATTATTATAAACACTTTGTAGTCTTTACATTCTGTAGAAATAGATACAACATTAGTGACAAAGTTTAACTATCATTATCACAAACAGTGCTGTTGTAAACATTCATTAAACTCTTTAGTCCATCCTACAATTATTCTTTTTTTTTTTTAAAAAAAGACTTATTATTATACACAGTACACTGTTGCTGTCTTCAGACTTGCCAGGAGAGGGCGTCAGATCCCATTTCAGGTGGTTGTGAGCCACCATGTGGTTGCTGGGAATTGAACTCAGGACCTTTGGAAGAGCAGTCAGTGCTCTTACCCTCTGAGCCATCTTACTAGCCCCCCTACAATTATTCTTAAATATTTTAGCTTTTAAATATAGAATATGTACATGGTGCAAAATTTGACCCTTTTTGGATGTTTGTGTAACTTGATCTGTCAAACTCAATGCAAAACTGTCCTTGACATCTGTACCTCTTTACACTTCTGCCCAACGTGTGCCAAAAGTGTGATTTGTTCCTAGCATGTCCCAATTGAATAGAGAAAAACCAAACAAGACTCCACTTGCTAGCCTGTGCCATTTGTTTGTACTCTATCCTTTCTGACACCTTTTTCTCTCATGCCCTGCCTGCCCTCTAAGCCCTGTTTGCATACAGCTGCCCGCCCAGCTGCTGAGTACACAGCAGAGACGTCCCTTCTGCTTGGCAGTGTGTTTTTTTCTCTCATTCTCCTCAAGTTAACTGTAGGGTTTTTTTTTAACAGCATAAGCAAATCTTAGCCAGCAATGGTGGCTCAAAGCTGAAGCCCCAGCAAAGGGAGACTGCGGCTGAGGACCCCCTCAGTTCAGAGTCAGCCTACCTGGGCTTTTGCACAGCGAGACCAAGTCTCAAGCAAACAAGCAAAACCTTGTGTCTTGCAGATTTCTTCTTTTGTCTTCTTTGGAATGTAGCAACTTGGATAGATTTAAACTCAGTAAATACTGAGGTAAATTAGAGTTTGCCAAATTGATGATGGTAGAAAATAGCTTATTGAGAGGAATGTAAAGAATAAAAATGTGCATCAGACTGAGTACAGAATATTCAGAGCTGCTTGGGACAAGACAGTTTCTGGCAGTGCATTTAGGCTCCTAGCCCAGAGTTCTTCATAAAAGATGGCTCACATTTTGTCAGTGTTTTTTTAAAGCTAAATTCTCTCTCTGTCCCTGTCTCTGTCTCCCTCTGTCTCTCTCTGTCTCTGTCTCTCTGTCTCTGTCTCTGTCTCTGTCTCTCTCTCTCTCTCTCTCTCTCTCTCTCTCTCTCTCTCTGTGTGTGTGTGTGTATGTGTGTGCAAACCTGAGTGTGTTCACGTTTGTATGAGACCAGAGGTCAGTATCGGGCATCTTCCTTATGGATTGCCACCTTTTTTTCTCTGAGACAGGGTTTCTCACTGAAGCAGGAGCTCACCGACTGTCCAGTGAGCCTCTGGAACCCTTCTAGCTCTGTCTCTCTTACTTGGAGATTATGAGTCCTTTACTAAGCCCAGATTTTTCCATGGTGCTGGGGATTTGAACTAATGTCCTCAGGCTTCTGTCCCAAGTACTTTATAGACTGAGCCATCTTTTGTCAATATTCTTACTTTACCTATATGTAGAAGGAGTTCCCTCCAAATCAGGGTTCTTAAAATAACCCTTCTATTATAAGATATTAGCTCAATAAATCAGTACGGGCTATAGTCAGGTAGTTACTTTTCCTATTTGTATTGTCTTTCTTATTTCCTTTCCCCATGCTATGTTCACTTTAAACTTTTTAGATTACTTCTGTCCTCATGAGCCCTGCCTCTTTTCTCCTTCTCTGTCTTTTCTTCCTTCTGACTCCCCCCCCCCCTTTTAAATCTCCCTTCCATTTTTCTCCCTTCTATGTAGCTCAGGTTGGTCTTGAAGCATGGCTCTCTCAAGTGTTGGGATTATAGGTGTGTGCTACTCTGATGGTAATAATTTAAACTTTAGAAGGCAACTCACAGATTTACAGAGATAATGGCTCATTTACTTTATTATTTTTAACCAAAGGCTTTTCTGTATTTATAATCCAGTTTATGGTCATTCACCTCTTTTACAAATATATAGCATTTTAATCCTATTTATTCATTTTCCCCTTTTGGACGTGTGTGTGTGTGTGTGTGTGTGTGTGTGTGTGTGTGTGTTGTTTAGTGAAATTGAGAGTAGTAGCATAAGCTCATTAAACGTGCGATATTCTCTGGTGCCTGACTGCACTGTGTAGTTCACGTGCCTAGGCTTTGCGAGGGCCTTTGAAGCTGCCCGTCATTTCATTGCCCAGCCCTGAGATCTGGACAGTTGGGGCTCAAGCTGTAATAACATTCACTATTAAAAAGCTGCTTAGTTTCTGTACCTAAATGAGCAATCTTGAGGAAAGATTAAGGACAGTAAGTTCCACAGCCCTAGAATAACTTCTCTTTCCTTGGCTGTGAGGCAGCAGCTCACATACTCACATGACAATGTCTAACAGGCAGGAGAGGACACTCATCTTCATCTAACAGGAAAGAAGAAATTGCCTATGAAACCACCCCCACCCAGCAGGTCTTACTGCCTGTGCTATGTGTTTCAGAGAAGGAATGAGCATGTGCACCTGGTAGTGCCCTGCCATCAAAGGAGGCACAGGGTGAGAGTCTGCTGATAATGGGACACACAGAAGGTGTGCAGTGAATTCTCTCAAAGCTCTCCTCCTTCTGGGAAGTTGTACAAATATTAGGAAACTGCTTTGGCTCTCCCTGAGTTTGTCCCCTGCTTGGAATGTCTTCAGCTCCTCAAATCTGTGGTGTGGTTTTATCTTGTCTTCATTGACTCAGCCATACTACACCTCCCTGTCCCCAGCCAGTCAGTTTCCTTTTGTGGGGGATGAGAATTGCGACTCTACCTTACGACCCAGCTATATCACCTCTGGGCATATACCCAAAAGATGCTCTACCATACCACAAGGACACTTGCTCAGCTATGTTTAAAGCAGCTTTATTTGTAATAGCTAGAAACTGGAAACAACCTAGATGTCCCTCAGCTGAAGACTGGATAAAGAAAATGTGGTTTGTGCTGGAGAGGTGGCTCAGCGGTTAAGAGCACTGACTGCTCTTTCAGAGGTCCTGAATTCAATTCCCAGCAACAACATAGTGGCCCACAACCATCTGTAATGGGATTTTCTGCCCTCTTCTGGTGTGTTTGAAGACAGCTACAGTATACTCATATAAATGAAATAAATAAATCTTTTTAAAAAAAAGAAAATGTGGTTCATTTATACAATAGAGTACTACTATTCAGTCATTAAAAACAGGGGCATCATGACATTTGCAGGCAAATGGATGGAAGTAGAAAATATCATTCTGAGTGAGGTAACCCAGAAATGGAAACTCATGCATGGTATGTACTCCCTTATAAATGTTCTTAACCATCAACTACAGGATAACCATGTTACAACCCATAGGCTCAGTAACATACAATCCATAAGCTAAGTAGCAAGGAAGGCCCAAGGAAGGATGCTTGAATTTCACTCAGAAGGAAAAATAAAATAGACATCAGAGGTGGATGGAGGGAGGGAACTGGGCAGGAGAGATGGTAGGGAGGGGAACAGGAGTGGGGAACAGGTGTGGGGAGGAGTAGGGCAAGAGGCTAGGAGAGAAAAGGGAAATTGGTGTGGGGAGCATCTTTGGGATGAGCCAGAAACCTAGACAGGGGAGTGTAGAAGTTAGGTCTGGTTCTCCCTGCCAGCCCCAGGCTTCCAGAAATAAGACTCAGACTTAAAATATATTTACAAATACCTTAGCCATAGATCATAACTAAAATAACCCATTTATTTTAACCTACATTCTGCCATATGGCTGGTTACCTGTGTTCAGGTACCATGAGTCCATTTCCTCACATCTTCCCAAGCAGATCTCCCACAACTGACTCTTCTCCAGAATTCTTCCTCCCTCTGGATATACCACTTTCTATTTTACCCTTTCCTATAGAGTATAAGTTTTTAAATTAATATCCATACAATGCACATGATATTCTCTCTACCGGGGAGGCTTCTGAGAGTCTATGGGGGTGATCCTAGCTGAAACTCCTAGCAGTGGCAGGGTGGGAAGGATGGTGGTGGTGGTATGGAGCCTGAAGGGGCCACCTCCTGTAGCCAGACAAAACTTCTAGTGGAGGGATGGAGACACCACATACCCACAAAACCTTCAACCCAAAATTTGTCCTGTCTACTTGATGTGCAGGGATAAATACGGAACAGAGATTGAAGGGGTCATCAACTAACGATTGGCTCAACTTGAGACCCATTCCATGGGAGAGAGCCAACCCCTGACACTATTAATGATGCTCTGCTTCAAGACAGGAGCCTAGCATAACTGTCCTCTCAGAGGCTTCATCCAGCAGCTGATGGATGCAAAGACCTACAGCTAAATATCAGGTAGAACTGGGGAGTCTTGTGAAAGAGTAGGGTGTAGGATTGAGAGCTGGAGGGACCTACAGAGTCAACTAACCTGGGCCCATGTGGGCTCACAGAGATTGGATCACCAGCCAAAGAGCATGCAGGGGCTGGACTAGGCCTCCTACACATTTGCAGCAGATGTGCAACATGGTTTCCATGTGGTCCCCTAACAAGTGGAGGGAGGGGGAAGGCTGTCTCTGACTCTGTTGCCTGCTTTTGGATCTCTTTCCCCTATTCTGGCTGTCTTGTCTGGCCTGAGTGAGATAGGATGTGCCTAGTCCTGCTGGGACTTGATGTGCCAGAGTGGGTTGGTATCCATAGTTGGGGTTTTCTTTTTCAGAGGAGAAGGGGAGAGAGTGTGAGGGTGGGGCTGGGAGGATTGGGGCTGTGATCAGGATGTTAACTGAGTGATGGTGATAGAGAACCTTGTGTGTGAGCCACTGGGTCTGTAACTTGTTGTAGCTTGGTGTTTGCACCTGAGTGCTTGAGTGCTCACCTGACACTGTTAACAGGAGACACTGATGCACCAGGCCCTTTGTCATCTGGCCCTCTGCAGCCTCATCTCAGCCACCCTTTCCCATTTACTGTTCTTGAACATACCTAGTGGGTTCATCCTCCCATACATTTGTACATGTTTACTCTTTCTAGAATGCTCTTCCTGCTTGGCAGAGCCGTACTTTTTCTTCAAGGTCTAGCTCTATAGGCATACTCTGAAAACTTGAATGTGTGTTGTGTTCCCCCACCCCTACACCTCAGGCAGAGTTAATCAGTCACTTTTTAGTCACACTTTGTACAAGTTCTCGAGGTTAAACATTTACAAAATGTTGTAATTGTCTGTTTGTATTTGTCTAGTCTTCTGTGTTTAGCTTCTGGAAGATAGGGTTCATATTATTAATTCTATATTTGTACTCAAGATTTAACGCATAAAAGGTGCTCTATGAATGTTAGAGGAAGTGAATAAATGAATGATGATTTCACAAGTAACTGTGCTAATAACAATTATCTTTTTGATAGCAAGTCTATCAAAGGATTAGAAATTGTAAAACATAGAAGATACTATGTTATTTAAAACTGAGCTTGACAGTCTATACATTTCTTAGTTTGTAGGCTAGATACAACCCAGGCTGTCTGGTCTTCACATGTGAACCTTTCTCCACATTTATACTTGCCAGAGCCTTGCCTGCGGTTAGACTCACCTTGATTATTGCCTTTTTGACTGCTCCACCCCAAATCACATGCTCTTCTGACTTCCTCTCTTTGCTTTAGCATGGGTAGTAATTTAGTATAATACATAACTGGACTTCTGTCTTGCAAGGCACACAGGCTTAGGTCCAGATTCCATATTCCAGTGAGGAGCCGTGTGATTGATGAGCAAGTGAACTTCACAGAGTCTCTTTCCAAATCCTTAACTGGGAGTAGAGATACCAGTTCCTTTTAGGGTTGGCTAAGGAGTTCTCAGAGACAATAAATGCTCAGGAGTACAGACTGTAGTGTTGTTGGTGCCACTGGGTAAGTCATGGTACCTGATTCCTGGCCTAGCTTGAGTTCTTGCTGAATGATGGCTATACAGTTTTGTAAGGGGCATGGTTTTAAACCTCTAGGCTACCCTCAAATGCTTGTTTGGATATTTTTGTAAATAACATTCATTTACAGCTTTCCTTGGCATACACCAGTCCTTGGCCATCCTGGGGGTTTGTTTTCTTGAGTATGAGATGTCTCTTTGAAAAAGTGTTCTTGAGGTTGGTCTGGTTCTAGCACCGACAGGATTTTTCCTCTCTCTGCTTCATAGATATGACCAGCTTTGAGCTTGAGTGTTTGTACAGCTCAAAGTCTCTACTAATTAGAGAAATGGATTAGATGAGACCATTTGATGAAAACCTATGGGCAGTAAGTGGTTTACACATTTCTCTTGCTGGACACCATTGTACCAGCTCATCTGTTTATGCTCTCTTCCTGATCAGTAGTACATGGAGATCATCCATCCACAACAGAAGACTTGGGTCATTTTGCTGCTTGAATTTTATCCATTTTGTAAATGAGAAACCAAGATAATACAGTGTGCTTATTATACAAGTAACAAAGGTCTTAGAAACTAACTTTTAAAAAAGAATATCTTTAGCTAACTTTTAAAGATATATGCCCATTTTACTTCTAAATACTTCTGGAATAAATCACTTATTTTGTCTGATTTACGAAGAACTAAAAGGTGGGAAATTTGATCTTTAAGAGGCATAGTTTATGGTGGTTTTAAGTTTAAACATTTTAGTGTCTCATGATACACTTGGTTAAAGGTAGTTCTCTTGAATGTCATGTAGCTACTAAAATATATATTTAGAACTATATTCACAAACTTAAAAGATTTTGTTTTATTGTTTTCAATTATGTGTCTGTGTGTGTGTGTCTATGTATGGGTATGTGTACATGAGTACAGGTGCCCGCTGAGACCTGAAGATGTGAGATCTCCTGCAGCTGAAGTTACAAGGGGCTTTTTGCTGCCTGATGTGGGTGCTAAGAACCAAACTTGGGTCTGCTGCAAGAACAGCCAGTGCTCTTAACTGCTGAGCCATCCAAGGGTCTCTTTTAAAGGGTAAAAGGTTGATTTCTGTGTACCTGGAAGGAAAAAAAAAAAAAGGTACAACCTTTAGCACTAAACACATCTAGGTCTTTTAGTGAGTGTGTGTTGATTTATATTAAAAATATCTTAAGGCCATTTTGGTTTTGGAGTTGAAAAAAATAGAAAAATATTTGAAAACGGTAAAGCCATCCTTTCTTCACCTCACCAGGGAAATTACCCTAAGTATGAGAAGACAGTGAGAACAAATGAAAACTCTGTTTTTGAAGAAATGAGGGATGTCTGAAATTCCAGGCCAGAAAATAGGCAGGTTTTAAAGGGTTGAATCAGGAGTAGGGAAGAAAGTAGACAAAACACTTGAAGCTACAGGAGTCAGGAAAAGAGAAACAATAAAGCAAGATTCCACCTAGTTAAAGGCGTTTTCCATAGTGAAAGGTATGCCCTGGAACTGAAAACCAAAGCACTTCGTTTGGAATAGTGGAAATGAGCACATGACCCAGTGGCGTGGGTTTCTCAGAGTCCAGCTTCATTCCAAAATGCAGAGGTGGCTGGCTGGAGTGGGTCTAGACAGGCTGTACTTAGAAGCCTCGCTGTATATCAGCAGGAAGAGACATTGTACACAGCCCACTGCTGTGGAGGGCTTCATCTTGGGAGAGAGAACAGCTCAAGAATACCTCCTACTTGTGTACACACACACAAAGCCTAAACCAGGGCTGGAGCTCCATGGTTCAGGCTCTTCTCATACACACACACCATAGTGGTCAGGTGAGAACTAAAGGAGTAAATTCCCTCATTTCACCATGTGGATCCAGGGGATCAAACTTAGTTTGTCAGCCTTGGTGGCAAGTGACATAACCCAGTGTGCTATCTGCTGGCCTATAGATCTTGGAATGTAAACAGGCCATCTTATTAAAGTGTCAAGGAATATTTGGTCTGGAATTATATATATTTTAAAACATTCTCTGTTTTATCCTTAGAACCTTATTAAATCTTTGGTTTCATAGAAATGACACATGCACACACACATGTGCCCTAGGGATTCTGTTTTAAATCACATGTACCAATAGCTAAAGCAACCTTGGCAAATTGTTGATTGGATTGAAGTTGAAAACTCAAAGTAATAAGACATAGGCCTATGGGATATTCATTAATTGCTGTTGGAAGTAGATTGAAAAACATGCTTTAAGCCAGGCAGTGGTGGCGCATGCTCATCCCAGCACTGAGGAGGCAGAGGCAGCAGATCTCGGAGTTTGAGGTCAGCCTGATCAACAGAGTTCCCAGATAGCCCGGGCTACACTGAGAAACCCTGTCTAAAAACAAAAATCAATGAGGCGAGGGGGAGAGGAAAAGAAAAAGGAAAAAGGAAAAAGAAAAGCTTATATTAGTTAAAGAAAAGCATATTTTACAGCAGG
>JADRCD010242600.1:0-15015 GCA_019843815.1 Montemys delectorum
CTCTTTTCTCTTCTCCTCTCTTCCTCTCCTCCCCTCCCCTCCCCTCCAGAACCCTCCTTTGTCAACTCATCTTTAATTTTCTGAAGTCAAAGTCTTTTGTTAGTTTGCCTTAGTCCTAAATTCCATTCATGGAATGAAGCTGTTTCTTAGTTACCAGATGTGTCCACGTGGACCACGGTCATTCTGCTTAGTGTTTGCTGGGCCGATGTTCCTTCTACTTTTCTCTATAATTGGTAGATGAGTTTGAAAGAAACTACCTTGTAATCAGCTGCCAAAGGTTATTCAATCAATTTTTTTTTTTTTTTTTTTTTTTTTTTTTGTTTTTTTCAAGACAGGGTTTCTCTGTGTAGCCCTGGCTGTCCTGGAACTCACTCTGTAGACCAGGCTGGCCTTGAACTCAGAAATCCGCCTGCTTCTGCCTCCCAAGTGCTAGGATTAAAGGCGTGTGCCACCACTGCCCTGCCAATCAATTTTTAATTAAAACATTTTGGAGAATTTTATATCGGTGTCTTGTATTTACATTAGTATCCCTCCCTCATGTTAATACACACATATAAAGTGCTACTGATTCCTTTATAGTGCTCATTATGTATGTGCGTTAGTGATAAGCACTTATGCTCGTCTCCAGAGACTGCAGCTCCCTTTCTCATCAGTCATTAGTTGCCTGGAGCTCTTTATCTCTGAGTTGTCGTGCCAGCTGGTGGTGTCACAATGCAGGTCTTGTTTTTGTAACTATACTGTTGAGATCTCATGTCATATAGAAGACACCATCTCACAGCGGGCTTTCTTGTCCTCTGGCTCTTAAAAGCTTTCTGTCCCTCTCCTCCATAATGTTCTCTGAGCCTTAGGTATAGGGTTTACATTGTAGATTTATCAGTTAGCGCTGTCATTCTCTGCCTTTTGACCAGTTGTTTATTTCTATAATAGTCCACATCTGATGCAAAAAGAAGTTTCTTTGATGAGGGGTGAGAGCTACACTTACCTGTGGATATATGAATAAATATTTAGAATGCAGTTAGAGAGTATACTGGTTTAGGAAAGTGGCAGTACTAGTTTCTCCCTAGGGTCTATGGCCTCAACAGCCATACACAGTTGGCTAAGCTTGATGAACCAGGGATTGAATTCCCTCCTGTGGAATGAGCCCTAAGTCCAATTAGGCAGCTGCTAGTCACTACCAAGATATAAATAAATAATATATATACGTGTGTGTGTGTGTGTGTGTGTGTGTGTGTGTGTGTGTGCCATAATTATGCCACTAGGGATATCTTAGTGGGATGGCCATTCTTGTGATTTATAGGCTTTACGATGAAAAAGAACTATTGTTTTTTTTTCCCCTTAAGGCAGCTTGTATAACACCTTTAGATACTATCAGAGCTAGTCCTCAGAGACGATGCTTCTAGGTTGGTTCCAGCCTAATTCCACCCAAGTCCTTTGTTCGAAGTGTGTAATGTCTTTAGCAATAGGCTCTTGTTTTCATGTTCTGGGAGATGACCAATAACAATGGTCTATATTGTTTGAGGAGTCTTTTGGACTCCTTGATCAGCAACTGGAATTGAAATTTCTCATATCCATTACTGGGGTTTTTGTTAGTCTGTGGCTCTTAGAGGAGGGTATTACCTCAAGTGTTAGAACATCATTTAAATTACAGATATATTTATATACATATGTATCTCTAAGTAAACATGAAGTGTATGTTTCCCTATGGCTTTTTCAGACATCTGTAGTATTATCCCCCTTCCTCCCTTTCCCTCTGCATTACTCTCTCTCTCATAGAGTTAAAGTTCTCCCCTGTTTTTTCCATTTCCCTCTTCATACCACTTGTGTCCTACTCTCCTTCTCTCTAAAGCTACTTCTCCCCCCAATGGTCCCTTCTTACTTTTCTCTATCTAGTTACTCCTGGGTCAAAACTCATACACAGGAGAGATAGCTCAGCAGTTAAGAGCACTGGTTATTCTTCCAGAGGTCATGAGTTCAAATCCTAGCCACTACATGATGGCTCACAACCATCTGTAATGAAATCTGACACCCTCTTTTTTTGTGTCTGAAGACAGCTACAGTATTATACTTACATATAATAATAAAGAAAGCTTAAAAAAAAAAAAGCCGAGCAGTGGTGGCACACGCCTTTAATCCCAGCACTTGGGAGGCAGAGGCAGGTGGATTTCTTAGTTCAAGGCCAGCCTGGTCTACAGAGTGAGTTCTAGGACAGCCAGGGCTATACAGAGAAACCCTGTCTTGAAAAACCAAAAGAGGTAGCATACACAAATAAGAGAGAACATGTGGGTTTGTCTTTCAGCCACTGAGTTAGCTTACTCAGTATGCTACTTTCTAGTTTTATCTATTTACCTGAAAATTTCTTCCTTCTATTTTTCTTTACAGCTAAATAGAATTGCAGTGTGTGTGTGTGTGTGTGTGTGTGTGTGTGTGTCTGTCTGTCTGTCACACTTTTATTGTGCATTCATCAGTGAACAACATTTAGGTTGCTTCTCTCTCCTAGTATTATAAGTAGATCAGCAGCGAACATGGCTGAGTAAGTGTCTGTGGAGTAGGATATTGAGACCTTTGGGCACATGCCAAGGAGTGGTTGGTATACCTGGGTCATACATATGGCAGACCTATTTTTGGCTTTTTGAGAATTCTCTATGCTGATTTTCATAGTGACTCCACCAGTTTACAGTCCTATCAACAGTGATCAAAGCTTCCCTGTCCCCAAATCCTCACCAGCTTTGGTTTTTTTGTTTCTTAGTTCTTTGTCATTTCATCTTTCTTTCGATTTCCCCCTTCTCACTTTAGGTTCTGTTCTTTTCTTCCTTTTTCTTCCTCCTCCTCCTCCTCCTCCTCCTCCTCCTCCTCCTTCTTCTTCTTCTTCTTCTTCTTCTTCTTCTTCTTTTTTTTTGAGTACTGGGTCTGTTTCACCATGTAGCCTAGGTTGGCTTGGAATGTACCTTTTTTCTTCTCTCTCCAGGATCTCCTATGGCCTAGGCTGACTTGAACCCGCTGTGCTGCTGAGGGTAATGAACTTCTAATACTCCTGTCTTCTGTTCCCAAGTATTTGGAGTTTATGTGAAGCTGCAACTCAAACCCAGGCTTTCGTACATACTTGTCAAGCACTGTGTTACTTGAGCTTCATCCTCTGATCCTAGTTTCTTTCTTTCTACTGTGTCTCATAGTGGAATCTGTTGGCTTAAATATGGCAATGAGAATACCCAACAACTCTTTTACACCAGATAGTTTCTACAAACCTAATGACCCATATGTGTTATCTACTGAAGAGGACCTTGAGCAACAGCATATCTAGACTAAATCACGAATCAGGTTTAGTTGATGCCTTAGTTAACATTTTTTTCATGGTTGGGGTTAACATGCCTTGATAAAATCAGATATGTTCGTGTCAACTTAGGCTTTTGGAGTGGATTCCCACTGAGCCTTCCTCATCAATCATGATGTCCTGCCACGAGCTCGAGCCTCCCCCATCCATTCATTTCCACCACTCGAACTCAGAACTATTTGTTTGTGCTTTGTGTTTACTAAGAATGTAACATGAACATGTCTTCAGATCCCAAGTCCACTCTGTCTCCTGGATGACACCTCTTCCCTTTGCAGCAGCCACCTGAATTCTGACAAAGGCTTTTTTGCCACAACCTTTCTGAAGTAAGCCTTCGTCCTCCCCCCCACCCCGCCCCCAGACAGGGTTTCTCTGTGTAGCCCTGGCTATCCTGGAACTCACTCTGTAGACCCGGCTGGCCTTGAACTCAGAAATCCTCCTGCCTCTGCCTCCTAAGTGCTGGGATTAAAGGCGTGGGCCTTCCATTTTAAGGGGAATTTCCTTTAGGTCAGTTTTCTGAGATGACCTGCTTTCAGGAGGACCTTGCTTAAAGAATTTCCTCTTCCTTGAGAGTTTTCCTCAGTGCCCCCATCCCCAGACTGCCCTTCCTGGGAGTCTAGCCATGAATTTTCCTTTTGACCTCAGTGCTAGTTCTTTATTTATTAGCATGACTAGTGACATTTAAAGAAAGGACCTCCAGTGAACCCATTGCACTAAGTTCCCTGGTTGGAGGGTAGCTGGGCACTCTGCGTCTACCAGACATGCTTATTCACCCTTCCCATTTTCTCTAGATTCTGCTAATCCCTAACAGGCTAATCTGAGTTTATATTTAGACAAAAGTTATCAATTAACAGAAAAGCCTGATGCTGTAGACAAGGCTGACTGCCTTTAAGTGGCTAGAGGTCAGCCTTTAGACCGGAAGGCTTTCCGCAGGAAGCTGTACAGGGATATGGGCTGTCTCTAGGAAGCCAGAGCTTCCTTGAAATGCAGGAGTCTCCCCCACTTTAATGCTAATATATATATGTGAAAAAAAATCACCTTCCAGCCCTCTTTTCCTCACAGCACCTGCTCCATTATTTCCATGAAAGACTTTCAACTGTCTGGAAATACTGAGACTGTGGCAACTATGGATGTTGAGTATCAGGCTCCAAATAGGAATTAATGTCTTTTAAACCAAAGTTTGTCAAACTGCCCTTTAGTGGGTCCAAAAACATCAATTTAACAGGTTAATCTAGCACTGTTGTTTTAGTTCCTACTGCTGTAAAATAAACTACATTAAATTTAGTGATAGTAAACAGTTGCCATTTAGTAATCTCACAGAGCCTGTGGGTCAGAATGTGGCTAGGTCCCGACATGGGATGGCTTACCTCTGTCCCATGACAGCCGATGGCCCTGGGCTGGGCTGCTTCAAGGCTGATTTATCAGCTTGTCTTGATGACTAGAGTGTAGTAGTCCAGGTGGTTGGAGCCTCTCACAGTGTGGGGCCTGAGTTCCAACAGAGTATCCTAGAGGAACCACTCAGAGAGCCAGGGTTCTAAGAACAGAAGGTAGATGAGGGATCACTTCTGCTGTTCTTGACAGAAATGGTTGCAGAGGAAGGTGCACAAATCTTCTGCTTTCATGATAGAGATCAAAACACTAGCAACTCTTTTAAAAACTACTCGGACTTGGGAGGCAGAGTCAGGTGGATTTCTGAGTTCGAAGCCAGCCTGGTCTACAGAGTGAGTTCCAGGACAACCAGGGCTACACAGAGAAACCCTGTCTCGAAAAAACTAAAAAAAAGAAAAAAAAGAAAACTACTCTGACAAGCCAGGCAGTGGTGGTGCAGGCCTTTAATCCCAGCACTTAGGAGGCAGAGGCAGGCAGATTTCTGAGTCGGAGGCCAGCCTGGTCTACAGAGTGAGTTCCAAGACAGCCAGGGCTACACAGAGAAACCCTGTCTCGAAAAACCAAAATAAACCCAACTACTTGGACTCTTTTTTAGAAGAATGTAGAATAGAAAAAAAGTGTCTATGTCGGGAAGGACTAAAGATTGTGAAGTATGTTTTAGCTATAATGTATATATTCTGGTGTTTATGTATGTTTATTATAGCTGTAATGTAATATTCTTCTGTAGAGTACAAAAGATTTGTAAACATTGCTTGACTATAGCTAATTTGGTTTATTAATACCAAATTTTATCTACTAAACTTAACTAGTAGATTTCTACTATGACCCCAGTTGTAAAGATGAAAACTTAAGTGATTCGTTATCATTGCCTATAGAAAGACAAAAGGAAGCCTTTCCTTTTAAAACTCATTTTCTCACCCACTAGGAGGCCCTCAAAGCCCCGTTTAACTGCAGGATAAACTTGGGTAGTCCCCATATTGCAAGGGGACTGTGGTCCAGACTAGCAGTCAGAACTTCACTAGAAATTAAGTCTAATCTTTGCCAGTTTCCTGAAGGAGCAAACATGTGAAATGAAGAGGGTGTATTGCTTCTTGCTTGTTTTTGTTTTGTCTTTTTGAGATGGAACATCACTCTGTAGGCCTGGAACTTGCTCTGTAGACCAGGCTGGCTTCCAACTCAAGAGACCTGCCTGCCCCTGCTACCCAAGTGCTGGTATTAAAGGTGTCTGTTTTCATGCCTGGCCATAACTGCATTCTTTATGGCTGAAAAAAAATTCTGTTGCATAACTGTGCCATAGTTTCTTCATCCTCTGTTGAAGGACACAGGTTGGTTTCATGCTTTAGCTATTGTGAGCAGTGCTGGAATCCACACTGATGCACAGGTTGTCTCTGTGGTATGCTGACTGAGGAATGGTCAGTCTGAGTCATAGTGTAGGTTTATTTTTAGTGTTTTTGAGGAACCTCCATACTCCCACTGTAGTGGCTGCATTAGCTTACATCCCTGTCTAGTAGGTATACAAGGGGCTTTTTTTTTTTTTTTTGTCCACAGTTGTTGTTTTCTTAATGGCTGCCATTCTGACTGGGATGAGATGGAATTTAAATGTGTAGTTTAATTTTGTTTGTTTGTTTTTCGAGAAAGGGCTTCCCTGTTGTAGCCCTGGCTGTCCTGGAACTCACTCTGTAGATCAGGCTGGCCTCAAACTCAGAAATCCGCCTGCCTCTGCCTCCCAAGTGCTGGGATTAAAGGCATGCACCACCACTGCCCGGTGGTGGAGTTTAATTTAAATGTCTCTGCTAGCTAGTAAGAGTGAACATATTTATATGTTTATTGGCCATTTGAATGCAACTTGCTTTTATCGTACAAATTAGTATTCTTCCATTATTATAAACACTTTGTAGTCTTTACATTCTGTAGAAATAGATACAACATTAGTGACAAAGTTTAACTATCATTATCACAAACAGTGCTGTTGTAAACATTCATTAAACTCTTTAGTCCATCCTACAATTATTCTTTTTTTTTTTTAAAAAAAAAAAGACTTATTATTATACACAGTACACTGTTGCTGTCTTCAGACTTGCCAGGAGAGGGCGTCAGATCCCATTTCAGGTGGTTGTGAGCCACCATGTGGTTGCTGGGAATTGAACTCAGGACCTTTGGAAGAGCAGTCAGTGCTCTTACCCTCTGAGCCATCTTACTAGCCCCCCTACAATTATTCTTAAATATTTTAGCTTTTAAATATAGAATATGTACATGGTGCAAAATTTGACCCTTTTTGGATGTTTGTGTAACTTGATCTGTCAAACTCAATGCAAAACTGTCCTTGACATCTGTACCTCTTTACACTTCTGCCCAACGTGTGCCAAAAGTGTGATTTGTTCCTAGCATGTCCCAATTGAATAGAGAAAAACCAAACAAGACTCCACTTGCTAGCCTGTGCCATTTGTTTGTACTCTATCCTTTCTGACACCTTTTTCTCTCATGCCCTGCCTGCCCTCTAAGCCCTGTTTGCATACAGCTGCCCACCCAGCTGCTGAGTACACAGCAGAGACGTCCCTTCTGCTTGGCAGTGTGTTTTTTTCTCTCATTCTCCTCAAGTTAACTGTAGGGTTTTTTTTTAACAGCATAAGCAAATCTTAGCCAGCAATGGTGGCTCAAAGCTGAAGCCCCAGCAAAGGGAGACTGCGGCTGAGGACCCCCTCAGTTCAGAGTCAGCCTACCTGGGCTTTTGCACAGCGAGACCAAGTCTCAAGCAAACAAGCAAAACCTTGTGTCTTGCAGATTTCTTCTTTTGTCTTCTTTGGAATGTAGCAACTTGGATAGATTTAAACTCAGTAAATACTGAGGTAAATTAGAGTTTGCCAAATTGATGATGGTAGAAAATAGCTTATTGAGAGGAATGTAAAGAATAAAAATGTGCATCAGACTGAGTACAGAATATTCAGAGCTGCTTGGGACAAGACAGTTTCTGGCAGTGCATTTAGGCTCCTAGCCCAGAGTTCTTCATAAAAGATGGCTCACATTTTGTCAGTGTTTTTTTAAAGCTAAATTCTCTCTCTGTCCCTGTCTCTGTCTCCCTCTGTCTCTCTCTGTCTCTGTCTCTCTGTCTCTGTCTCTGTCTCTGTCTCTCTCTCTCTCTCTCTCTCTCTCTCTCTCTCTCTCTCTGTGTGTGTGTGTGTATGTGTGTGCAAACCTGAGTGTGTTCACGTTTGTATGAGACCAGAGGTCAGTATCGGGCATCTTCCTTATGGATTGCCACCTTTTTTTCTCTGAGACAGGGTTTCTCACTGAAGCAGGAGCTCACCGACTGTCCAGTGAGCCTCTGGAACCCTTCTAGCTCTGTCTCTCTTACTTGGAGATTATGAGTCCTTTACTAAGCCCAGATTTTTCCATGGTGCTGGGGATTTGAACTAATGTCCTCAGGCTTCTGTCTCAAGTACTTTATAGACTGAGCCATCTTTTGTCAATATTCTTACTTTACCTATATGTAGAAGGAGTTCCCTCCAAATCAGAGTTCTTAAAATAACCCTTCTATTATAAGATATTAGCTCAATAAATCAGTACGGGCTATAGTCAGGTAGTTACTTTTCCTATTTGTATTGTCTTTCTTATTTCCTTTCCCCATGCTATGTTCACTTTAAACTTTTTAGATTACTTCTGTCCTCATGAGCCCTGCCTCTTTTCTCCTTCTCTGTCTTTTCTTCCTTCTGACTCCCCCCCCCCCCTTTTAAATCTCCCTTCCATTTTTCTCCCTTCTATGTAGCTCAGGTTGGTCTTGAAGCATGGCTCTCTCAAGTGTTGGGATTATAGGTGTGTGCTACTCTGATGGTAATAATTTAAACTTTAGAAGGCAACTCACAGATTTACAGAGATAATGGCTCATTTACTTTATTATTTTTAACCAAAGGCTTTTCTGTATTTATAATCCAGTTTATGGTCATTCACCTCTTTTACAAATATATAGCATTTTAATCCTATTTATTCATTTTCCCCTTTTGGACGTGTGTGTGTGTGTGTGTGTGTGTGTGTGTGTGTGTTGTTTAGTGAAATTGAGAGTAGTAGCATAAGCTCATTAAACGTGCGATATTCTCTGGTGCCTGACTGCACTGTGTAGTTCACGTGCCTAGGCTTTGCGAGGGCCTTTGAAGCTGCCCGTCATTTCATTGCCCAGCCCTGAGATCTGGACAGTTGGGGCTCAAGCTGTAATAACATTCACTATTAAAAAGCTGCTTAGTTTCTGTACCTAAATGAGCAATCTTGAGGAAAGATTAAGGACAGTAAGTTCCACAGCCCTAGAATAACTTCTCTTTCCTTGGCTGTGAGGCAGCAGCTCACATACTCACATGACAATGTCTAACAGGCAGGAGAGGACACTCATCTTCATCTAACAGGAAAGAAGAAATTGCCTATGAAACCACCCCCACCCAGCAGGTCTTACTGCCTGTGCTGTGTGTTTCAGAGAAGGAATGAGCATGTGCACCTGGTAGTGCCCTGCCATCAAAGGAGGCACAGGGTGAGAGTCTGCTGATAATGGGACACACAGAAGGTGTGCAGTGAATTCTCTCAAAGCTCTCCTCCTTCTGGGAAGTTGTACAAATATTAGGAAACTGCTTTGGCTCTCCCTGAGTTTGTCCCCTGCTTGGAATGTCTTCAGCTCCTCAAATCTGTGGTGTGGTTTTATCTTGTCTTCATTGACTCAGCCATACTACACCTCCCTGTCCCCAGCCAGTCAGTTTCCTTTTGTGGGGGATGAGAATTGCGACTCTACCTTACGACCCAGCTATATCACCTCTGGGCATATACCCAAAAGATGCTCTACCATACCACAAGGACACTTGCTCAGCTATGTTTAAAGCAGCTTTATTTGTAATAGCTAGAAACTGGAAACAACCTAGATGTCCCTCAGCTGAAGACTGGATAAAGAAAATGTGGTTTGTGCTGGAGAGGTGGCTCAGCGGTTAAGAGCACTGACTGCTCTTTCAGAGGTCCTGAATTCAATTCCTAGCAACAACATAGTGGCCCACAACCATCTGTAATGGGATTTTCTGCCCTCTTCTGGTGTGTTTGAAGACAGCTACAGTATACTCATATAAATGAAATAAATAAATCTTTTTAAAAAAAAGAAAATGTGGTTCATTTATACAATAGAGTACTACTATTCAGTCATTAAAAACAGGGGCATCATGACATTTGCAGGCAAATGGATGGAAGTAGAAAATATCATTCTGAGTGAGGTAACCCAGAAATGGAAACTCATGCATGGTATGTACTCCCTTATAAATGTTCTTAACCATCAACTACAGGATAACCATGTTACAACCCATAGGCTCAGTAACATACAATCCATAAGCTAAGTAGCAAGGAAGGCCCAAGGAAGGATGCTTGAATTTCACTCAGAAGGAAAAATAAAATAGACATCAGAGGTGGATGGAGGGAGGGAACTGGGCAGGAGAGATGGTAGGGAGGGGAACAGGAGTGGGGAACAGGTGTGGGGAGGAGTAGGGCAAGAGGCTAGGAGAGAAAAGGGAAATTGGTGTGGGGAGCATCTTTGGGATGAGCCAGAAACCTAGACAGGGGAGTGTAGAAGTTAGGTCTGGTTCTCCCTGCCAGCCCCAGGCTTCCAGAAATAAGACTCAGACTTAAAATATATTTACAAATACCTTAGCCATAGATCATAACTAAAATAACCCATTTATTTTAACCTACATTCTGCCATATGGCTGGTTACCTGTGTTCAGGTACCATGAGTCCATTTCCTCACATCTTCCCAAGCAGATCTCCCACAACTGACTCTTCTCCAGAATTCTTCCTCCCTCTGGATATACCACTTTCTATTTTACCCTTTCCTATAGAGTATAAGTTTTTAAATTAATATCCATACAATGCACATGATATTCTCTCTACCGGGGAGGCTTCTGAGAGTCTATGGGGGTGATCCTAGCTGAAACTCCTAGCAGTGGCAGGGTGGGAAGGATGGTGGTGGTGGTATGGAGCCTGAAGGGGCCACCTCCTGTAGCCAGACAAAACTTCTAGTGGAGGGATGGAGACACCACATACCCACAAAACCTTCAACCCAAAATTTGTCCTGTCTACTTGATGTGCAGGGATAAATACGGAACAGAGATTGAAGGGGTCATCAACTAACGATTGGCTCAACTTGAGACCCATTCCATGGGAGAGAGCCAACCCCTGACACTATTAATGATGCTCTGCTTCAAGACAGGAGCCTAGCATAACTGTCCTCTCAGAGGCTTCATCCAGCAGCTGATGGATGCAAAGACCTACAGCTAAACATCAGGTAGAACTGGGGAGTCTTGTGAAAGAGTAGGGTGTAGGATTGAGAGCTGGAGGGACCTACAGAGTCAACTAACCTGGGCCCATGTGGGCTCACAGAGATTGGATCACCAGCCAAAGAGCATGCAGGGGCTGGACTAGGCCTCCTACACATTTGCAGCAGATGTGCAACATGGTTTCCATGTGGTCCCCTAACAAGTGGAGGGAGGGGGAAGGCTGTCTCTGACTCTGTTGCCTGCTTTTGGATCTCTTTCCCCTATTCTGGCTGTCTTGTCTGGCCTGAGTGAGATAGGATGTGCCTAGTCCTGCTGGGACTTGATGTGCCAGAGTGGGTTGGTATCCATAGTTGGGGTTTTCTTTTTCAGAGGAGAAGGGGAGAGAGTGTGAGGGTGGGGCTGGGAGGATTGGGGCTGTGATCAGGATGTTAACTGAGTGATGGTGATAGAGAACCTTGTGTGTGAGCCACTGGGTCTGTAACTTGTTGTAGCTTGGTGTTTGCACCTGAGTGCTTGAGTGCTCACCTGACACTGTTAACAGGAGACACTGATGCACCAGGCCCTTTGTCATCTGGCCCTCTGCAGCCTCATCTCAGCCACCCTTTCCCATTTACTGTTCTTGAACATACCTAGTGGGTTCATCCTCCCATACATTTGTACATGTTTACTCTTTCTAGAATGCTCTTCCTGCTTGGCAGAGCCGTACTTTTTCTTCAAGGTCTAGCTCTATAGGCATACTCTGAAAACTTGAATGTGTGTTGTGTTCCCCCACCCCTACACCTCAGGCAGAGTTAATCAGTCACTTTTTAGTCACACTTTGTACAAGTTCTCGAGGTTAAACATTTACAAAATGTTGTAATTGTCTGTTTGTATTTGTCTAGTCTTCTGTGTTTAGCTTCTGGAAGATAGGGTTCATATTATTAATTCTATATTTGTACTCAAGATTTAACGCATGAAAGGTGCTCTATGAATGTTAGAGGAAGTGAATAAATGAATGATGATTTCACAAGTAACTGTGCTAATAACAATTATCTTTTTGATAGCAAGTCTATGAAAGGATTAGAAATTGTAAAACATAGAAGATACTATGTTATTTAAAACTGAGCTTGACAGTCTATACATTTCTTAGTTTGTAGGCTAGATACAACCCAGGCTGTCTGGTCTTCACATGTGAACCTTTCTCCACATTTATACTTGCCAGAGCCTTGCCTGCGGTTAGACTCACCTTGATTATTGCCTTTTTGACTGCTCCACCCCAAATCACATGCTCTTCTGACTTCCTCTCTTTGCTTTAGCATGGGTAGTAATTCAGTATAATACATAACTGGACTTCTGTCTTGCAAGGCACACAGGCTTAGGTCCAGATTCCATATTCCAGTGAGGAGCCGTGTGATTGATGAGCAAGTGAACTTCTCAGAGTCTCTTTCCAAATCCTTAACTGGGAGTAGAGATACCAGTTCCTTTTAGGGTTGGCTAAGGAGTTCTCAGAGACAATAAATGCTCAGGAGTACAGACTGTAGTGTTGTTGGTGCCACTGGGTAAGTCATGGTACCTGATTCCTGGCCTAGCTTGAGTTCTTGCTGAATGATGGCTATACAGTTTTGTAAGGGGCATGGTTTTAAACCTCTAGGCTACCCTCAAATGCTTGTTTGGATATTTTTGTAAATAACATTCATTTACAGCTTTCCTTGGCATACACCAGTCCTTGGCCATCCTGGGGGTTTGTTTTCTTGAGTATGAGATGTCTCTTTGAAAAAGTGTTCTTGAGGTTGGTCTGGTTCTAGCACCGACAGGATTTTTCCTCTCTCTGCTTCATAGATATGACCAGCTTTGAGCTTGAGTGTTTGTACAGCTCAAAGTCTCTACTAATTAGAGAAATGGATTAGATGAGACCATTTGATGAAAACCTATGGGCAGTAAGTGGTTTACACATTTCTCTTGCTGGACACCATTGTACCAGCTCATCTGTTTATGCTCTCTTCCTGATCAGTAGTACATGGAGATCATCCATCCACAACAGAAGACTTGGGTCATTTTGCTGCTTGAATTTTATCCATTTTGTAAATGAGAAACCAAGATAATACAGTGTGCTTATTATACAAGTAACAAAGGTCTTAGAAACTAACTTTTAAAAAAGAATATCTTTAGCTAACTTTTAAAGATATATGCCCATTTTACTTCTAAATACTTCTGGAATAAATCACTTATTTTGTCTGATTTACGAAGAACTAAAAGGTGGGAAATTTGATCTTTAAGAGGCATAGTTTATGGTGGTTTTAAGTTTAAACATTTTAGTGTCTCATGATACACTTGGTTAAAGGTAGTTCTCTTGAATGTCATGTAGCTACTAAAATATATATTTAGAACTATATTCACAAACTTAAAAGATTTTGTTTTATTGTTTTCAATTATGTGTCTCTGTGTGTGTGTCTATGTATGGGTATGTGTACATGAGTACAGGTGCCCGCTGAGACCTGAAGATGTGAGATCTCCTGCAGCTGAAGTTACAAGGGGCTTTTTGCTGCCTGATGTGGGTGCTAAGAACCAAACTTGGGTCTGCTGCAAGAACAGCCAGTGCTCTTAACTGCTGAGCCATCCAAGGGTCTCTTTTAAAGGGTAAAAGGTTGATTTCTGTGTACCTGGAAGGAAAAAAAAAAAAGGTACAACCTTTAGCACTAAACACATCTAGGTCTTTTAGTGAGTGTGTGTTGATTTATATTAAAAATATCTTAAGGCCATTTTGGTTTTGGAGTTGAAAAAAATAGAAAAATATTTGAAAACGGTAAAGCCATCCTTTCTTCACCTCACCAGGGAAATTACCCTAAGTATGAGAAGACAGTGAGAACAAATGAAAACTCTGTTTTTGAAGAAATGAGGGATGTCTGAAATTCCAGGCCAGAAAATAGGCAGGTTTTAAAGGGTTGAATCAGGAGTAGGGAAGAAAGTAGACAAAACACTTGAAGCTACAGGAGTCAGGAAAAGAGAAACAATAAAGCAAGATTCCACCTAGTTAAAGGCGTTTTCCATAGTGAAAGGTATGCCCTGGAACTGAAAACCAAAGCACTTCGTTTGGAATAGTGGAAATGAGCACATGACCCAGTGGCGTGGGTTTCTCAGAGTCCAGCTTCATTCCAAAATGCAGAGGTGGCTGGCTGGAGTGGGTCTAGACAGGCTGTACTTAGAAGCCTCGCTGTATATCAGCAGGAAGAGACATTGTACACAGCCCACTGCTGTGGAGGGCTTCATCTTGGGAGAGAGAACAGCTCAAGAATACCTCCTACTTGTGTACACACACACAAAGCCTAAACCAGGGCTGGAGCTCCATGGTTCAGGCTCTTCTCATACACACACACCATAGTGGTCAGGTGAGAACTAAAGGAGTAAATTCCCTCATTTCACCATGTGGATCCAGGGGATCAAACTTAGTTTGTCAGCCTTGGTGGCAAGTGACATAACCCAGTGTGCTATCTGCTGGCCTATAGATCTTGGAATGTAAACAGGCCATCTTATTAAAGTGTCAAAGAATATTTGGTCTGGAATTATATTTATTTTAAAACATTCTCTGTTTTATCCTTAGAACCTTATTAAATCTTTGGTTTCATAGAAATGACACATGCACACACACATGTGCCCTAGGGATTCTGTTTTAAATCACATGTACCAATAGCTAAAGCAACCTTGGCAAATTGTTGATTGGATTGAAGTTGAAAACTCAAAGTAATAAGACATAGGCCTATGGGATATTCATTAATTGCTGTTGGAAGTAGATTGAAAAACATGCTTTAAGCCAGGCAGTGGTGGCGCATGCTCATCCCAGCACTGAGGAGGCAGAGGCAGCAGATCTCGGAGTTTGAGGTCAGCCTGATCAACAGAGTTCCCAGATAGCCCGGGCTACACTGAGAAACCCTGTCTAAAAACAAAAATCAATGAGGCGAGGGAGAGAGGAAAAGAAAAAGGAAAAAGGAAAAGAAAAGCTTATATTAGTTAAAGAAAAGCATATTTTACAGCAGG